>CAJVSB020000370.1:0-55948 GCA_911865555.2 Thlaspi arvense | reverse complement strand
TTTTTTATTTTTCTAATTAGATGCTGAATTCTTTAAGTTTTCCAAAATAGAGATAAAGTCCCGATCCTTTGATGGGCCAGGGTTCATAATTGAGCTAGGCTTTGGGTTTGGGTTCAACTGTATCATTGGGCCTCGAAGGATTGATTGTCGCCAAAGCGGGCCCATGGAGTCACTCTGTTGAAGCACTCTTTCCATTTGAAGCTTGTTGCTTCTTTTTTCTAATCAATAAATTATTTGTTTATCCCTTTTATGTTTTTTAGTTTTTTTTGTATAACGAAGAATCAATATATCACACATTCTAAATATTTTTTAAAAAACTTGGGAATTAAATTCCATAATAAAATTATTTTTATGACGTTATAAAAAGTCTAAATTATATCTATAATCTTTAAAGAGGTACCATGCTCAACATGACTTCTATCTGAAATGGTTTATTACTTCCCTTTTTATTCATTGCCACAAATTTCTCTGGAATATAGAAGATACTCAAGCAATTATTTGATTTCTATAAATAAACCTAACTATATACGTAAATTCTTATCTTATAATTTAGGGTTGATTTTATCATAACGATGGTAAAATAATTGCTTTAGTCTCCCATATATTTTAGACCCCAAATTTTAGGGTTTCATAATATTTTATTGTTATAATAAAATTTAAATAATTATTAAAAATTTTAAGAAATTAATAACAATTAGTATTACCCAAATTAATTAATCAATCACTAACTAATAATTTTCCCATAACTCCTAATTTTTCTTTCTTACTTATTTCATAATTAAAATCTTTTATTCCCAAATAATTATTATTTTATTTTTAATATTTATTTATTTCAAAACTATCATTTTTCCTCCATAATTATCTTTTTCAACTTCTACCCCTATCATTCATCTTCTAACATTTATGTTATATCTATTTCATTAAATATTTTCAATTTATCAATAAAATTAAGTATTTTAGTTTTAATTTGATGGCTTTTACTAATTTTTTATACTAAATAAAACTCAGAATTTCATACATCTAGCATGTCTCTCTTCTCACAAGGTAAAAAATATTGACTTTTTGCTTGAGGAACATGATTCGTTGTTACTTTTAACTATTCTTTACATTATATTTTAGTTTGTTAAAATTATTTTGTTTATAGGTATATTTTGTTATTTGTAATTATAAGAATTTAAATATGTCAAATAGAAAATATGAATCTTACTTAAAATCAATAATGTTTCAAGAAAGGCTACATGTATTTGATAAATTATCAATTGAAAAAGAATTTAAATAAATTGAGTATAAAATTTAATTACTAATTTTCATATTTCAAAAAGTTAAAAAATAAATTTTTAATAAAAATTTATATTAATTTTATTAAAAAAATAAAAGACGTCAATTTTAAAGTTGCCTTTGGACCCCTTGAAATCATTAACCCTTTACCACAATATTAACATTAGTTATAAGTTACATTATATGTATTCCCTGCGGCACGTGCTTTACACGTGTGACTAAAAAAAACTTTCTTTATCATTAAGATAAATTAAGGTAATCTAAAATGAAGTGAGTAAGTGCCAACTAATCTCTGTTGGTTACTTCTGGACAAACCCCCCCTCTCCCCACCCAATTAAAAAAAAAAAAGAAATGAAATGAAAAGGAATTTTTATTAATTTAAAATATAGCAGATGCAAAAGTATACATCTAATAATAACGATTAATATTTAATATAAAAGCAGGAATAATAAAGAATACTTTGATTGATGAATAATAAGGTGGGGACACAATCCACAGCATTGGATTCTTGAAGTTGACACCTCAATCATCCATCATTTTAATTTTTTTAATTTTTTTGGTTACATTTTTATTTTTTGAAGTTGGAGATAAGTATCTTCCGGCTCTTATTTGCAAGCCATTGTTTGGGTTTAGTGGTGATTTTAATTAGGTTTATTTATCGGAAGACTGTGGCCCTCATAATGACACCAAAACCTCCCAGCCCCATGTAAAATTTCAAGATATACTTTTTAATAATTTTTAGGGTTTATATATTCATTTATGTCAACATTTTATTTATTCAGATTACTTGAATCTTAAAAGTTATTAGATTGGTTTTCTTTGGTATAATCTCAAAACTATATTTGTGTAGTGTCATAATTGTTATATTACTGAATTACTTCAATGATTAGTTTTGTTACAACTAGAACTGCTAATGAGTTGTATTTTTAATTCGAATTTAATCTGTATTTAATTTAAATTTTAGAACTTGAATCTAATTAAACTATTTGATAAATCAAATCCTATTATAAATATTTGTAATTCGAAATAAATGAATTGAATATAAAATTAAGTAATTTGATTTGTTAAATATCTAAATTAGTAGCTCTATAGATCACAAGCAGGATTTCAGATGCTTGACGTATGTATTGATATGAGAAATTATGTTTTAGATATTATGTTATGTTGGCATTACTATTTTATATAATTTAATAGTTTCTGAGTATGAAAGGCTTGCGAGATTAAGATTATCCTAACCCTAGTACTATCCTATTGTTGATCACGGATATGATTTTCTGGTTATAAACACATAAGATGGTAAGGGGCCCCATGATAGCCAGCTTTTTCATTTTATATATATATATATATATTTTTTTTTTTTTTTTTGCGCTCCAAGGTACTATTTTGTAAGTTAAAAGGTTAAATAACGCTAGTGACTCAGCTAAATTTTCTTATATATTTATCTATTTTTCAATTCAGGTTTCATGATAAATTTATTAGAAATAAATATTAGTGTAGGATAAATTTTTAACTTAAATAGGATATTTATACAAGGGGAATAAAATAAATTTATCGAAAATTTATCCAAGTACTTTTTTTTTTCAACAATATTATTTATATCCCATGCACCATCCCCGTTCTTTGTGATTCCAACTTCCCCTTTGTAATAACCCAATTTTCAAGGTTAGAGCTTAATTGAATAAATAGATTCTTACAATGGCTAAATTAGAAAACATAAAAGTTTTGATGACCAAAAAGGGGAGACCTTGAAACTTGAAGGACCAAAACTAAAGTCATTTGAAACTTGCGAGACCAAAATGGGAATTCAGTAGTCCTTTTCCCCTAACCTAAGTGATATATATACATACACTTGCACACCTTATCCTCTTTAGCGACTATGGATGCTGTAGCAAGAGAATGGCCAAGTTGTTAGTTAGGGGAGTTTGAGCCATGTTAGTCTTCAGCTAGTTGCTGATCAAACCATCACATAGGAGCCAACATTGATTGCTAACTAATTCTGCAATGAGCAATAGTTGGCTTCCTTTGTTTCTGCTACAAGTTGACCTCCCTGCTCTACAAATCCAAGCTATTGACAATAGCTTCCTCTTTTTTCTTTCTCTCCCCTTTTCTGAAATTTCTGCTGCCGACTAGTTTGGAGCGAGCAAGGGCACAAAGGGGTGATGGGACAGCCGAAACAAGGGTCATTAGGTCTATCATGGTACACTGCTAGAAAGCCAGTTCTTAGATTAGGATCTGGTTGGGTGAAGATTCTTACCTTTCTTCCCTTCAGTTTGTTATGGTGGGGTGGCTGTGTAAGTATAAGTTGTGGGCTGGGATGGGGGATTACGTGGGTAAACTTCTCTTCTTTGATTTCCTTGTCATAAGTTTATTAATTAAAAAGAGGAAGCAGTAACTAAGGGTTTAAGTGGGGTAAACTATGAGCATAGAATGATAGACAATGAGTTGATTGAGAATTAATGAGTGGAGGGTCATTTCTTTTAACGGTGTAATGCTTTTATTAACATAAAATTGGTGTAATGGGATTTGGTAGCAACCAAGTGTCTGCTTGGACAGCCACTCAGATAGTCCACTTAAAGGAATAAATATATTAAACTTATGGCTTGGGATCCTTTAAACAAACCTAAAACTTTTTACTGTCCTTAAATTAAATATTGTTATTTAATTGGAAGTGTTGAAAAGTCAACTCAACAAAGGTGAGAGAATTCCAAGAGTTCATTTCTAGATTGTGTTGGAAGGGCTATTAGACATTTTAACACTGCAATAATGGATATCTTTTGTGAGTCTCATATTTTATTGGGCTTTATCCTTTGGAAAATGAGCTAGGGGTTACGGGTTGAATCGAGTATTTAGATTTATGGGTTACATATATATGTATATATGTATGCATGCATGTGTGTGTGCATTATGGTGGAGTGAGTTTGAGTTCTAAAGGACGAATTTTTAACTATATAGGTCACTTGGAATGATTTCACCTTGGAACTGAGAATCATCTAGCAACTTATAATTTCAATAACAATATTTACTAATTTACATTATGAGTGATAATACATATTCTTTACATGTATTTTAATTAAATTTCTTGATTATATATACCTTTATATGTTGATCTATGATAAGAATGTTTTCGAAATTCTTATTTTTATTTGCTTAAATATAAATGATGTTTTGAAAACTTGAGATAGGTTTTTGTCAAAGATTTTTTTTTTTAAAAAAGGACAAGTATTGAAAAGATGTGTTTATATAAAAATGTGATTTGAATGTATTTTATAACTTGAAATAATCAAACAAAATGTATTTGAGTACTTGATGGCAAAGAATTTATAAATATACTTTCGAAATGTATTTAAAGCATAACGTGATTATGAAAAATAGTGTAGTAGAATACTTCATGTGATAACCTTACCTAATAGAGAGAATGTTGGGCTTGGTGCATCTTGTTTATGCTCTAACTAGCAGGGGTGATGATACTAACTCACTATGTTAGCCATATGGGCAGTTTAATATTTATATACCCATGGCGGGAATGACTTGACATGTATACCCATGGCAAGTGATTATTTGATATATATTTATAATTGATGATGATTTGATACATATACCATGATAGGTAATTATTTGATATACATCAATGGCAGGTGGATAATTTAATATATATATCCATGGTGGGTGATTATCAGATATATACTCATGGCGGGTGATGATTTGAGATATCTATCTATGGCAGGTAATGATTTGATATATACTTATGGCAGGATGATTTTTCTATGTATACCCTTGTTGGATTGTGACATGATATATACCCTTGATAGATTGTAATTATAGATATGGATTTGATTGAGAAAATTCCTACATTGATGAACTAAAAAAAATTAATTATTTATGGAAATATATATACATGTACTCATGAATGCAAGTTTTGAACAAAAATAATATTGTCGTGGAAATATATATACCCATTTTGATGCTTACATTTTTTTGAGAGAAATATTGTTGAAAGATTAACTTAAATTTTCAAAAATGTTTTTATACGATATTTGTCCCAACATATTTAAAATAGGTATTATTTGTCATTGAGTCGTGAAAACTCATCCCCTTTAACATTTTTAGATTCTATTATGGATTTGTTTTCTGTTTTGACAGTGTAAACGAGAAGTGTATAAGTCCCTTTGATGAGCCCAGATGTTCCGTAAGCATGTATGTACTGAATTCTTTTGCAATTATTTATGTTTTAAATGTATTGAGTTTAGTATATACTCCATTTGAACCATAAAACAGGATCCTTAGTGTATTATGACTTTAGTAGGCAAATGTCAAATGCTTAGAAGTTTACTGTGATAAATTGCCTGTTGATCACTGTTAGATTTTTTACGAAAATATTGATAAGTATAAAATTGGCTAATGTTCTATTTTTAGAGGAGATTCTATTGAAATTTTTGAAAACTTGCAAACTTAGATTTTTTTTTTTTTTTTAGACTAGCTAGTATTGGTAATATCAACTTTGGCACTGGTCACAATTCTTGAAATCGGGTCATGACACCCTTACCCTTTATACTCCCCACCTATGCTTGTTGCTCCCTCTATACTCCCCACCTATTCTTGTTGCTCCCTTTGACCTCACCGAATCCTCATGAAGGCATAGAAGCCGGAGACAAATAGATCTCCATCTCCTCATTCAGGGACGTGGCCTCCATCCTCACCCTTGTAGAAGTGCTTGATGGGGGCATGCATCCCTAAAGGATTGCAAAGAACTCCACTTTGTCGTCCCCTATTGCCAACATCTTGTCCTCGCCGTTGATGACCTCGATCTCTTCTCCTTCACCTCCTCTTCTTCTATGCGCTTCCTCTTCTCAACCTCCTTTGCAGGATATCAGCCAGCACAACACCCGTCGTGTTTTAAAATTGCAGCATGAAAAAGATAATACCACTCTACCTAGTTGTATCCAATCCATGTACTGACCCTAATTTGAAAGTTCCTTTGAATTCTTTGAGTTTAATTCTAGTTAAGGATCTGTATCTTAAAAAATATAAATTTTATTTCCCAAATCAAATATTATAATTTTCAATGTTAAGAAAATAATAAATAATTTTATCATCCTAATCATTTAAGGATTTATCATTTTTATTGGAGTTTATTCTTGAGTTTTCTTTTTATGTCTAACAAAATAAAATGGTCCATTATAAATGAAAGTCGTAATAAAATAAGCGGATAAGTAAACTTATTTATTTTTTAAAAAATAAAATCATATCTAATTTTAATAAATTAGAACTCAAAAATAACTTTTAAATTTTCAAAGTAAAAATTACAAGACCATATATAATCATAAAAACAAATTGTCACTCTTAGCCGCCACTCCAGACAACTGCGTCGGGTCTGTTGTCAGTCGGGGTTGTGGGCTAACGGCTGGGTTGTCTTATATCGGAAGAAGCACGTGATTTGCGCGTGGGACAACACATCCCGGTGGCCCACTTCTCCTGGCAACTTTCTGCTGGGAGAAGGGAACAAGACGGACAATGCAGCTTTCTGATAGGTGTGCGCGTTAAACAATACGATAAAGTTAAAAATATGACCGTGGCATTTTTGTTAATATCTAAATATAATTGATGAACGGAAAAAATTTATTGTCGTTAAAAGATCCGTTACAAAAATTTAAAATACTCAAAACGGAAGATTAGACGTATGAGCGGATTGTACATCGCTCGTCGTTCCCTCTAATTTCGGGATCCGAGGCTACCACCAGGGCAGATCTGGAGCCAGACTTGAAGCTTTGGAGAGAGGCATGTATAACAAGCAAAATAAATAAATAAATTTTAAATAATTAAATTTTTATATTAATTTAGATAACAATAAATTTTAAATACAAAATAAATAGATATCAAATTTCTTTCGCGGAAAATTTAAATTTTTAATCAATTTATTAGTATATTTTCATGAAAAAATTACCAATAACATCAATTTGATTAAAATTATTTCAAAGGGTCAAAATTAAAAATATTGACCTAAAATATTTAAATAAATTTTTTTTACCTAGTTAAGATATTTTAATTTTTTAAATATCCATTCAATCATGAGTATCATTTGTAATTATATGGACATACACTTATATTTTTATAATAATACATCTATAATTTATAAATATGTATTTATATTTTTATAAAAAATATATATATAATTTTACAAGTATGTATTTATAATTTTATAATCATTTATCTATTTATTTATTAATAAATATATGTAATTTTATATACATTTATTTATATTTTTACAAGTATACTTATAAATGAATAGATACAAGTTTGTAAAAATATATATCTAAACTTGTAAAACACATATGTATGCTTATAAAATTATATATACATACTAGCAAATAAACATATGAATATTTAAAAGATTATAGATAAATACTTATAGAATTACATACTTATTTTTGAAAAATTATAAATATACGTATATGAAATTATAAATATAACTTATGAGTAGAAGAATATTTTAAAAAATTTTATTTTCTTGACTTAATATAATTTTTTTTTCAAACCTTCCAAATTAATATTTTTGGTTTTAACCGTTGGTGTTAATATCTTAACCAAACCCACGGCATTGGTAATTATCCCTTTGTGGCAAAATCTTGGGCGGCCAAGTCCCCGCCGCCCCACCTTCAATCCACGGTTGAGCTGGGCCCATATTAGAGATTTGTTTGACTAAATTTTAAATAATTGGTGGTAGTGAAAGTGAGGGAGCTGCATCTAACTAGGTGAATTTACTTATTTTAGTAATTTTTTTAAATAAATAAATAAAATATGTAAAAACAGTGACATTTTTATTACGGAACGTAGCACTTATTTAATAAATTTAGTAAAGTCTAGTGCAATTTTCCCTAAGAAATTTCCATTGGATATTCTCAAAAGGAAATGGAACAAAATTTAGAATTTTTATTTGTGGGTTAAAAATTAAAAACTAAAAAATGGAAAGTGACGTGTTTGTTTGAGGCTTTCGTTCAAAGACTTTTCGACCATGAACAATCTGGCTCTTGGAATTCTGAAACCTCATTTTCATGAATTGACTCTCCTATTGTCCAACGAAAATGTAAAGAAAATATTTAAGTTTGAACATTTTTAACGAAATGTATCATAATATATATTTTATATATTCTTATTCTTATGGTGTCTTAAAATATATATATTATATTTGCGGAAATACCTATTTTACATTAAATGTATAAATATTTGATTGTTTAATTTTTAAATCTATTTATAAAAATCCAAAACTAGAGTCCTGCTTTTCTTGCATTATTAACCATCATTTGTCTTGACTTATATGTTACATTTGTTTTTTTCTGACGAAGATCAATTAAGATATATTTGTCGCCTCAGAGTTTTTTGAATTTTGAAGCTATATATTCTGAAAATCTCGTTTCGTTTTGTAGTGGGTTAAAAAAATAAATATGGTTATTTGATTAAATTATATTTAAGAAAATTTTATTCATAGAAGTAAATTATAATAATAATTATTATTATTTAAAGTTTAGTAGGGACAATTTATGTAAAAACTCCAATTATATAAAGAAAATTTTAAACTTGCTTCGAACATCCAAAACGTTTTGATCCATGAACTCACAACTGGATAATTGTTAAATCTGTGATATTTTGCAACCGTTTCGAATCAATTTCTTTATAAACTCAGTCGATTAGTAGAAATCTACAAAAAACCTCACGAAAATTTCTTAAAAACTCGATAATTTCTTTGGTTTTCATCCTAGAAGCCGTCTGCCATAGCCGAACAAGTTTCACTAGAAATCTGGGTAGTTGAAGCTTTTTGGCTTGATTAATCCAATCGAAGAGTGTCATTTGGCCATTCCGATTCTTGTGAGAGCTTCCATCTCACATTTTGGTCAAGTTTCAAGTAAGATTTTAAAGTTTTTTGTTTTGGTTTTCTGCAGAACAACAGGTTGAGAAGAAGCAACCCGAACATTGCGGGTCAACCGGGGGTAACGGGCTTAGGTTGGGTTTTTTTTTTTAGTGGGCTGTGATTTTTTTTATTCAATTTGGGCCGGCCCAGACAATTTAGCCTGGATGAAAGCTTAGTGGGTCTGGACCATGGCCAGTGGGCTAGGTCCGGACCGATGGATAAGACCGAGTCATGGGACCGAATCCGAATTCCAGATCCGGCCCAGTAAATATTAAATAATAAAATAAATAAACCAAAAATAGAAAATAAAGCATAAATAAAGAACTGATCGATTCAGTGACTTCTAGATTGGTTCTTGGCTGATTCAAGATATGTTTAGGAAGAGAATTAAATTATCTACATGGTTCACGGATAGTTCAAGGGTAAACCGGCCAGTTCAATGGTGAACCAACCGGTCCAATGTTAAATAAATTAAGGAAAAATTAGTAAAAAACACTGGTTCAACTTAATTAAGTCCAATTCAAGACAAATCTTGGTCGGTTCAGTGGATCTAAATCCGGTTTCATGACTTTTATAGCCGGTACAATGTATTTCAAAGCCGGTTCAATAGGTTTTAAGGCCGGTTTAAGGGATGTAAGACTGGTTCAATGGGTTTTGTGACTAGTTTAGTGGATTTCTGTCCCGGTTCAGTGGTTTTATTATTGGTTCAGTGAGTTTCATATTCGGTTAAATATGTAGGAGGTCTGGTTCAGTGTTCTTTTGATCGGTTTGGGACTTTAAAATTCCCAAAATGGCTTAAAGCATGAAAATTAAGAATATAGTTGGGTTTTTTAAGAGGAATTTAGTTTTTAATTAACCTTGAGGCATATTACGTTCTAAAATGAGTATTTTGATTATTTTTAGATTAATTGGTTAACTTTTGGGGAGCCGAACCGTCAAAACTTGATTTTTGTGATTCTCAGTTTGTATGAGTATAGTGTGTGTGTGTGTGTGTGTGTGTGTGTTTAAATGTTGTTATACTTGTTAAATTTTCAGTTTTTACATAAATTGAGAATTTATTTTAGTTATCATCCAGTTGAGTTTTAATTGCTATAAAAGTTACAAGGGACATATATGTCATTTTATGATTTGTTGGAAAACTTCTGAATTTTTTATTTTGAGCACTGATATATGTTTGAGATATTGAAAAATGACTTGTTTTGTTAAACTATGAAAAATGACTTTAAGGGAGTGTTGGACTATTAGAACTTTGTAACTAATGGTAGTGGGTGTTAAACTGGGTGCATATTTGCTTGTATCCCAAGCTAGTAGGGGTGGTGCTAAACTATCACAAGTAGCTGACATGATAAGTTTGTTTATTGATTACTGGCAGACTCTGAGTTGCCGTTCTGATATTTGTATATCGGCATACCATGAGTTGCCGTCATGTTTCTGTTTAGTTCTCGATGTCAAACTCCCTAATTTGTATAATCTGAAAATTTTGTTTTATGATAATATGCCTGATATATGTCCTCATCATATAAATATGCATTATTACTCACTGGGTCGATAGACTCGTTCTTTTATTTTTCCAAACTTAGATTTGATTATACCAATAGATCCCGCTGCATGAGTGAATTACGTGGTGCCACTAATTTGAGTTCCGGTGATACTAGTTAGTCTTTGTTTCCTTCGGTTTTATGTATCTATTCTGTTCTTAGTTAGTTTGGTGATCATAGACAAGTTTTTATTTTCGCTATAAAGACATGGTTTAACATTTATGATTATATTTCAGATTTGACTCAGTATTATCATTTTTTCTAGTGTATCAGCATTTCTGTATATGGAAGGCTTGCGGGATTGAGATTTATTTTCACCTAACACAGGTCACGGATCTGACTCCTAGGTCATGACAAAGTTGGTATCAGAGCTTTAAATTTTCTGTAATTATTGTAGCAACATTCTTCTGTAGAGCCTTGTTTATGATTACCAGCCTACCATTTTCATAATCGAGAGGCTATAGAATGATGGTTAGGAGTATTATGTTCTTAATTGAAATTATCTTTTGTACTTATTCTAACTCTTGCCATTTTGTACTCTGAAATCTCTAAATAGATGGACACATCACTCGAAAACACAATTTCGGACTCTGAGCACAAGTAGGCAGTGTGTCCTGATATGCCTGGAGATAGATCACCTACTCCAGAGGTATAGGTAGAGGCACAGCCTTCAATACCAGTTAGAGGATGGGGTAGACCGAGAAGCAGAGGAAGGGTTGTGGGAGAACGACCAGTAGAGCGGATCAGGTAGAGTAGGTAAGGGAGGCTCAACCTGCTAATAGTTCTGACAGGGTGATCCAGGTTATTCAGGGCATACAGCAGATGATGATGGCCAGCATGACCAGGTTACAGTAGACATTGGTTACTTTGGTGGAGAGATTGGTGGACCAGGAAAGGACTAGCATTCTGAATAATACCAGTCAAGGAGCACCAGAGGCAGGTGAGAGTTGAGCCCTGAGGACTAAAAAGGCTCCCCTAGGGATTGGGCAGGATTCAACACAGAGAAGACAGGAGGTCTAGACAACAATTGGGGCTACCCAAGCAGTTTCACAGGTCAACCTTGAGAGTCAGGTTCATGATTTTCTCTAATTCAAGCCATCGACTTTTTCTAGGCGAGGGGGCATAGAGGACCCATAGTAATTCATCGATCAAATGGAGATTATATTCGAAGTGATAAAGTGCTCTAGTCCCAGATATGTAGAGTTAGCTACCTATAGACTACATGATTTGGCACGGTCTTGGTATAAGACCACAATGTCAAGGAGACCTCGAAAGGCAGCACCGATGACATGGGAAGAGTTTGTGATCGCTTTTATGGATTAGTTCCTCTCAGCTAATAAGCGGGACCAGTTGGTAGTAGAGTTTGAGTGCCATAAGCAAATCTCGAGTATGACAGTCTCAGACTATGACGCTCGGTTTAATCATCTTTTCAGATATGCCCTACACTTGGTCATTAACAAACAAGTCAAAGCGAGGAGGTTTATCCAAGAGTTAGTTGAGCCTTTATTTCGAGTGTTAGCCCCTTACATAGGGAAGTATACATATATGGAGGTAATGGATGCCGCTCAGGCAATTGAGGTGAGGGATTTCGAGCAAAGGGCATTTAAGGAAAATAGGAAGAAAGCTAGGCATTCAAGAACCTTCAGTGCTGGTCAGAGTTCTCATCGGGGCCTAGTTTTCAAGGTCAGCATCGTACTAGTCAGACTGGGCGGACATAGTTTGGCCATTTGTCTACAGCTATTTCAGCACCAGCTAGTGTTACTAAGAGTATTGCATAGTTAGAGCAGTATAACTCAGTACCACAGAGTAAGGAGGTTCCGACTTGTCGTACTTTTGGCCATAAGCATTAAGGGTGATGTCGTAGAGAGACTGGTGCTTGCTTTAGGTGTGGCGACCCTGGACATAAGATCAAAGACTATCCACAGATGTAGGTTGGTGATATTCAAGGTGTGGGTCAATTAGACAGAGTTGCTTCATCGATCCCTGAGCAGCTGGTTTGAAGACAATGACGAGATTTTGATGGTAAAGGACTCGGCCAGTTCAAGAGAGGCCAGGCACGTGTATACGCCTTGCTAGGCAGGACGCTCAGGCATCCAACATAGTGGTGATAGGTATTATCACTGTTAGGTCATTCGACGCTTGTGCATTATTTGATCTTGGATCAATCCATTCTTATGTGTCTCTGAGTTTTGCTACTCGATTTTATTTTCTGTCTATGGCTCTGGAGCAGCCTTTTCTAGTGGCCACCCCAATAGGGGAGCCTGTTCTAGTTAGTCAAGTATATAAGTCCTGCCTAGTTAGAGTGATGGATAGGGACTTTACAGCTAATTTGATTATCTTGGGTATCACTGATTTTGATGTGATATTGGGTATGGATTGGTTGGTTTCTTGTTATGCCACCTTAGACTGCCGTACAAAGACAATGAAATTTGAGGCACTCGCTGAATTGCCACTTGTATTTCAAGGAGATTATCGCTAAGCTCTAGCTCGAATGATTTAGTGATTGCTATCTAGAAAGTGTCAGGGATTTCTAGCTTTAATCAAAGACACCCGAATCTCAGAACCTAGCATTGAGTCAGTCCCAGTTGCGAGTGAGTTCGCTGATGTGTTTCCCAAGGAGTTGCCAGGTATTCCTCCCGATCGAGAGATTGAGTTTTGTATTGATCTAGTGCTAGACATACGCCCGATTTTTATCCCTCTTTATCGTATGGTACCGACAAAACTTAAGAAATTAAAAGAACAATTGCAAGATCTTCTAGACAAATGTTTCATTCGATCGAGCACTTCTCTTTGGGGTGCTCCGGTGTTATTTGTAAGGAAGAAAGATGGGAGTATGCGGTTGTGTATTGATTATCAGCAACTCAATAAGGTGACTATCTGTAATACGTATCCGTTGCCCTGGATAGACGACCTGTTCTATCAGCTGCAAGAGGCAACATGTTTTTCAAAGATTAACTTGAGATCTGGATACCATTAGCTGAGAATCAAATCTAAGGATATTCCGAAGATAGCTTTCTGGACCAAATATGGACATTATGAGTTCTTGGTTATGTCTTTCGAATTGACAAATGCTCCAACTGCTTTCATGGATCTAATGAATTGGGTATTTCAAGGCATTCTTGGACCGATTCGTGATTGTGTTTATCGATGATATTTTAGTATACTCCAAGAATGACGAGGAGCATGAGTCACATTTACGGCAGGTATTATAGACTTTGAGGGAGCACCGGCTGTATGCAAAATTTTTCCAAGTGTGAATTTTGGCTGGATAATGTGGCTTTCCTTGGACATGTAGTTTCCAAGGAAGAAATCATGGTTGATGAGAGTAAGATCCAGGTGGTGCAACAGTCGTCTGCGCCTAAATCTGTCACTGAGATCCACAGCTTTTTGGGTTTAGCTAGATAATATCGTTGATTTGTACAAGACTTTTCAAAGGTTGTAGCACCTCTAACCCAATTAACATAAAAGAATGTAAAATTTTAGTGATCTGACGCCTATAAGAAGAGTTTTAAGGAATTTAAAAACCGTTTGACGTCAACTCCAATGTTAGCATTACCTTCGGGGTCATGAGGCTTTTTAATTTATTGTGATGCTTTTAGAGTTGGTCTGGGATTTGTGTTGATGTAGAATGACTGTGCTATATTGTATGCATCCAAACAACTTAAGAAGCATAAGCAAAATTACCCCACTCATGACTTAGAATTAGCGACTGTGGTGTTCGTACTGAAGATTTGGCAACACTATCTATATAGGGAACCTTGTGAAATCTATATCAATCACAAGAGTTTGAAGTATATTTTTCAACAAAAAGATTTGAATATCAGACAAAGAAGATGGATGGAGTTGATTAAGGACTACAATTACACTATATTGTATCATCCTAACAAGGCAAATGTGGTCACTGATGCTTTAAGTAGGAAGTCCATAAGGAGTTTAGCTCACATTGCTTCAATTAGACGACTGTTGATAGAAGTGCTACATGGATTAGAGCGAGGAGGTGTACGACTTCAGATTGGTCAATCCGGAGTGTTGTTAGCTCATGTGCAAGTCCAGTCATCCTTACTTGAACTTATAAAAATGAGCCAGGACAAAGATGCCAAATTGCTGAAGCTTAAGGAAAAAGTTTGGATAGGGCAACATATAGAATTTCAGATTGATGCCGAGGAAGTTCTAAGATGCAGTGCCTATATTTGTGTTCCAAATGTTGGCGATCTGAGAAAAGTGATCTTTGAGGAAGCTCATAACTCCAAGTACACCGTAGATTCGGGCTCCACTAAGATGTATCAAAATTTAAAGTAGTGATATTGGTAGGAAGGTATGAAGTGGGATGTTGTAGATTTCGTATCATGGTGCTTAATCTGTATGCAGGTGAAAGCCAAGCATCAGAGGCCAGCTAGGCTACTTCAACAGATTGATATTCCGTAGTAGAAGTGGGAGAGGATCACTATGGACTTTGTGACAAGATTACCCCGCACGTTTAGGGGATTTGATTCAATTTGGATAATAGTCGATCGGTTGACTAAGTCAGCCCACTTCCTTTCGGTGAAGATGACATATGATGCCCTTCAATATGCTCAATTGTATATTGATGAGATAGTGAGACTCTACGAGGTACTTGTCTCTATTATCTTAGATCGAGGGTCTCAGTTTATAACTTGATTTTGGAGGGCTCTTTATGAGGCTCTAGGTACTCGATTGGATCTCAGCACAGCCTTTCACCCTCAGATTGATGGGTAGTCCAAGAGGACAATACAAATACTAAAAGATATGTTACGGGCCTGTGTCACAGATTTTGGGGGCAATCGGAGTTAGTTCTTACTGTTGATCGACTTTGTATATAATAATAGTTACGAAACAAGTATTCAGATGACACAATTTGAGGCTTTATATGGGTAGCGTTGCAGATCTCTGGTCGGATGGTTTGGGACTGGGGAAGCAAAACTTCTAGGCCGAGACCTGGTGCAGGACTCAATGGACAAAGTTCAATTAATTTAACAGAGATTGTTAGCCGCTTAGAGTAGGCAGAAATCCTATGTTGATCAGTGTCGTCGGGAGCTTGAATTTGCAGTGGGTGACCATGTGTTCTTAAGAATATCACCACTGAAGGGCATTATGAGATTTGGGAAGATGGGAAAACTCAGTTCTTGATATAATGGTCCATTTGAGATATTAGATCGAGTTGGGGCAGTGGCATATTGATTGGCCCTTCCTCTTAAGTTCTCTGCAGTGCATCTTGTATTCCACATATCTATGCTTCGGAAATACTTGCTCGATCTATCACATGTTTTGGCACCACAAAAAATACAGTTAGCTGCTGATCTGTCATATGAGGAGGAAGTTGTACCCATTGTTGACCGACAGATTACAAAACTAAGGACTAAAGAAATTGCATCTGTGAAAGTATTATAGAGGAATCACTTGAAAGGGGAGGCGACATGGGAATCATAAGAAATGATGCATTCAAAGTACCCTCACTTGCCCGAGACATAAGGTTAGTCAGTATTTTGATAATTAAAATTTGGGGACTGAATTTCTTTTAAGGGGAGAAGATTGTAAAAACCTCAATTATATATATAAAAAAATTTAAACTTGATCCAAATGTCCGAAACGTTCGGACCCACGAACCCACAACTGGATAACTGTTAAATTCATGATCTTTTGCAACTGTTTTGAATCAATTTCTTTATAAACTCAGTTGATCGGTAGAAATCTACAAAAAACCTCACGAAAACTTCTAAAAAACTCGATAATTTCTTTGGTTTTCATCCTAGAAGCCGTCTGCCATAGCCAAACAAGTTTCACTAGAAATCTGGGTTGTTAAAGCGTTTGGGCTCGATTAATCCAATTGAAAAGTGTCGTTTGGCCATTGCGATTCCTGTGAGAGTTTCCATCTCAAATTTCGGTCAAGTTTCAAGTAACATTTTAAAGTTTTATGTTTCGATTTTTTGCAAAACAACGGGTTAAGAAGAAGCAACTCGAACGTTGCGGGTCAGCCCGATTAACAGGCTTGGGCTGGGTTTCTTTATAGTGGGTCGTAATTTTTTTTTTATTTGACTAGGGTTGGCCCAGACAGTTCTGGGCCAGATGGAAGCTTAGTGGGTTTGGACCATGGCCAGTGGGCTAGGTCCAGACCAATGGATAAGATTGGGTCATGGGATGGGATCTAAATTTGGATCCGACCTAGTAAATATTAAATAATAAAATAAATAAACAAAAATTAGAAAATAAAGCAAAAATAAAGAACCGGTCAATTCAGTGACTTCTAGATTGGTTATTGGCCGATTCAATATATGTTTAGGAAGGGAATTAAATTATCTATGTGATTTATGATTGGTTCAAGGGTAAACCGGCCTGTTAAATGGTAAACCAGCTGGTCCAATGTTAAATAAATTAAGGAAAAATTAGAAAAAACACTGGTTCAACTTAATTAAGTCTGGTTCAAGACAAATCTTGGCCGGTTCAGTGGATTTAAATCTAGTTCAATGGGTTTAAGTCCAGTTTAGTGGGTTTAAGTCTGGTTCAGTGGGTTTTAAGACTGATTCAATGGGTTTTGTGATCAGTTTAGTGGATTTCTATCATGATTTAGGGACGTATATGTCATTTTCTGATTTATTGGAAAACTTCTGAATTTTTTATTTTGAGCACTGATATATGTTTGAGATATTGAAAACTGATAACTTATTCTCTTAAATTATGAGAAATAAATTTAAGGGAGTGTCGGGCTGTTAGAACTCTGTAACTAACAGCAGTGGGCGTTAGACTGTGTACACCTTGGCTTGCATCCCCAGCTAATAGAGGTAGTGTTAGACTATCACGTGTAGCTGGCGCGGTAGGTCTGTTTATTGATTACCATCAGACTTTGAGTCGCGTGTTCTGATATTTGTATATCGGTATACCACGAGTTGTTGTTTTGTTTCTCTTTAGTTCTCTGTGTTGAACTCCCTAATTTGTATAATATGAAAATTTTGTTTTATGACAATAACGCCTGATATATGTCTCTCGTCATATAAATATGTATTATTATTCACTGGGTCGATAAACTTATTCTTTTATTTTTTCAGACTCAAGTTTGACTATATTGATAGATCGCGCTGCGTAAGTGGATTATATGGTGCCGTTGATTTGAATTCTAGTGATACTAGTAAGTCTTTGTTTCCTTGGGTTTTATGTATTTATTCTGCTCTTAGTTAGCTTGGTGATCACAAACAGGTTTTCTTTTCGCTGTAAAGACATGGTTTAACATTTATGATTGTATTTCAGATTTGACTTAGTATTATCATTTTTCCTAGTGCATTAGTATTTCTGTATATAGAAGGCTTGTGAGGTTAGAATTTAGTCTCACCCTAGTGCTGGTAACGGATCTGACTCCCGGGTCGTGACAAATTATTCTTTTAATAAAATTTAATTGGACTAAACTTATTTTAAACTTAATATTTTAAAAAGAAATTGACAGATCTCATATAAAGGCAGTGGATCAAATTACTTTTTTCCAAAAACTATAATATATATTTAAAATTATTTTAACGGGAATAAACTTAAATTTATACTTGAATTTCGTATAATACGATTATTCCTCGTACTCCAATACAGAAGACTACATTATCGGTGACGTACTCCCAGCTAAAATTTCTATTGCCATCAATCTTATTCGTTAGATCTTTGCGAGAGATAGTTTTGTGACTTGATCGAATTCGGATTGGTTCATTTGAGATTAAGTGTTGTTCCGCTAAGACCGAATTCGAATTGGTTCATTTGATATTAGGTGTTGTCCCGCTAAGGTAGTATTCTAGAAAATTAATAATAGAGTGATAAGTGTGTAAATTTTTTAATTTTTAATTTTTAATTTTTTATTTTATGTTTAACTAAACAAAAAAAATATTTTTTAAACAAAGAAAAAAATTAAATTATTTTATATTTTATTTTTAATTTTAAAAAATAAAAAATAAAATAAATTTATTTTTAAAAAAGTAGTACATGTGTCATTCTGTTATTGGCTATTAGGGTACTACTTCAATTTTTGTAACTTAGACCGAATTCAGATTGACCTGCGCCTATAACATTCGCGAATTTTATGAAAATGCCCTCACCCTCAAGCCATTTGTCCATGCAGCCTATTGGAACAAATTAATATTCATGCACTAATTTATATTAATTTGATCCATATTTTGAAGTAAAATTTCACAGTTTTGAGTGGGGTTAGTGAATATTGGAGTCCCTATTTGCCCTATTATAAATTTGTGCATAATTGACTTAAGCCTGTTTATGAGAATTATTATATTTAAAAAATTGTTAAATTTTAAAATAGTTGAAAAAACACTGAAATT
Source organism: Thlaspi arvense (assembly GCA_911865555.2). Lineage (NCBI taxonomy): Eukaryota > Viridiplantae > Streptophyta > Magnoliopsida > Brassicales > Brassicaceae > Thlaspi > Thlaspi arvense. The sequence goes on along the minus strand of CAJVSB020000370.1, from coordinate 36,905 downwards.
TTGTTTGCAATTTTTGTTAAAAATAAATAAAATAATAAATTGATATTTAATAAAATAATTATAATTAATAATTTATTACATTGAAATGTCTAAATTATTTATTTATTTAAATTATAGAATAAATAAAAATTGCAAAAGAGTAAATTAATTATGCCAGCGATTTCTAGATTCCTTTTTATTATACTGGCTTCCGTTACTTCCTCTTTAATCTCGGTTCAGCTAGCTGGCGCTGTAAATCTTTCCCTTCTTATAAAAAGAAATAAAAATAGAAGATGGGCAAAATAACAAGAAAACATAAAATCAAAATAACAAAGAAAAGAAAAGAAAATATGTAGAAAAGTTATAAAACAGAGAAATAAACAGAATGAAAGCAAATATAAAAAAATATGAAAATTAGAGAGATGACAACACGTGGAAAATAGAAAAAAAAATACACAGAAAGAGAAGAAAAAAGAAAATAAAAAGAGAAAAAAGTAAATAGACAAAAAGAAAAGATATGTAAAAATAAGAGAAAAAGAGCAAAATAATCAAAAAAATAAAATTAAAAGGAAAACTAAAAACAGAAATATATAAAAAAGTTCTAAAATATAGACAAGAAAGGAAAATGAAAGAAAACGTAAAAAGTGAAGAGACTGTTAGAATTCTGTAACTAATGGTAATGGTTATTAAACTAGGTGTACTTTAGCTTGTATCCTTAGTTAATAGGGGTAGTGCTAAATTATCATGTGTAGTTGATATGATAGGCCTGTTTATTAATTACTAGTAAGTTTTGAGTCATCATTATGATATTTGTATATCGGCACTATGAGTTGTCGTCCTATTTCTATTTAGTTCTCAGTGTCGAACTCTCTAATCTGTATAATCTAAAATTTTGTTTTATGACAATAATGCTTGATATATGTCGCTCGTTATATAAATATATATTATTATTCACTAGATTAATAGACTCATTCTTTTATTTTTCTAGACTTAAGTTCGACTATACTAATAGATCTCGTTGCGTGAGTGGATTACGTGGTGCCGTTGAATTGAGTTCCAGTACTATTAGTTAGTCTTTGTTTCTTTCGATTTTATGTATCTATTCTATTCTTAGTTAGTTTGGTGATTACAGCCAAATTTTTCTTTTTGCTCTAAAGACATGGTTTAACATTTGTGACTGTAATTCAGATTTGATTTAATATTATCATTTTTTCTAGTGCATCAATATTTTTGTATATAGAAGGTTTGCGGGATTAGAATTTATTCTGACCCTAGCGACGGAGACATATCTAACTTTCGGATTGTGACAAATTATTCTTTTAATAAAATTTAATTGGACTAAACATATTTTAAACTTAATATTTTAAAATTTTTTTTGACAGATCTCATATAAAGGCAGTGGATCAAATTACTTTTTCCTAAAACTATAATATATATTTTAAATTATTTTAGCGGGAATAAACTTAAATTTATACTTGAATTTCGTATAATACGATTATTCCTCGTACTCCAATACAGAAGACTGCATCATCGGTGACGTGCTCCCAACTGAAATTGCTATTGCCATCAATCTCTTTCGTCAAATCTTTGCGAGAGATAGTTCCGTAACTCGACCGAATTCAGATTGACCTGCGCCTATAACATTCGTGAATTTTATGAATATGCCCTCACCCTCAAGCCATTTGTCCATGCAGCCTATTATATCAAATTAATATTCATGCACTGATTTATATTAATTTGATCCATATTTTGAAGTAAAATTTCAAAGTTTTTAGTGTGGTTAGTGAATACTGGAGTCCCCATTTGCCCTATTATGAATTTGTGCTTAATTAACTTAGGCCTGTTTACGAGAATTGTTATATTTAAAGGATTGATAAATTTTAAAATAGTTAAAAAAACACTGAAATTTTTGTTTGCAATTTTTGTTAAAAATAAATAAAATAATAAATTGATATTTAATAAATAATTATAATGAATAATTTATTACATTGAAATGCCTAAATTATTTATTTATTTAAATTATAAAATAAATAAAAATTGTAAAAGAGTAAATTAATTATGCCAGCAATTTCTAGATTCCTTTTTATTATACTGGCTTCTGTTACTTCCTCCTTAATCTCGGTTGGGCTAGCTGGCGCTCTAAATCTTTCCCTTCTTATAACAAGAAGTAAAAATAGAAGATGGGCAAAATAACAAGAATACAAAAAAGCGAAATAAAAAAGAAAAGAAAAGAAAAGAAAATATGTAGAAAAGATATAAAACAGAGAAATAAACAAAATGAAAGCAAATATAAAAAATATGAAAATTAGAGAGATGACAACAGGTGGACAATAGAAAAAAAAAATACACAGAAGGAGAACAAAAAGAAAATTAAAAGAGAAAAAAGTAAATAGACAAAAAGAAAAGATATGTAAAAATAAGAGAAAAAGAGCAAAATAATCAAAAAATAAATTTAAAAGGAAAATACAAACAAAAATATATAAAAAAAGTTATAAAATATAGACAAGAAAACATAAAAAATGAAGTGATGTTGGATAGGGTTTTTATGGTATATATTTGGGTAAGAATAAATTGGGGTCATAATTAAAATATTAGAAATATATTTATACAATAAGAATTTGAATTATTTATAGTTATGTCATTAATTATAAGAAATTTATACTAATTTTTATTAAAATCTAGAAAAAAAAACCTAAAAAAAGAACATTAAATAGATAAAATAATTTTTAATTAAAAAATGAAAAAATAGTGAAAACATGTCACGCCCCGAACCTCGGGCCCGTGACCGGCACTGGGATCCACTAACCCCAGTAAGCCTCAACAAAACCAGTCGAACTCCAAATATATAAAACATACACAAAGTACAATAATATAACATCCAAAAATCACCCGGGATTCTGTCTAAGAGTACAAGGAAGCTACTCTAGAATACAATCGGTAAAGTACAAAAGAGAAATGCCCATACATCCATCAAGTCTGCTGTCGTCGACTCCCACGCTGGCACGCTAATCAAAGCAGGTACAGTCAAACGAATCTGGAATTGTTTAAAAATTATGAGTCGCGAAACTCAGTGAGTATGGATGATACCTAATCTATGCATGTCAGGATACACATCATAACACAAGTCTAAAACCCTAAGCATACAGCAATCAGTAAAACATAACAACATACACTCAAGAATACTAACAGCCAATATCAAATCACATCACTAAACTCAGGCCTACCCCACACTAGACGCTACGGTCACCGCACTCCAGCTGAGTCTCTGCCATCCCCTCACAGACTCAGACCGACTCACCTACTGGACACTACGGATCACCGCACTCTAGCCGAGTTCCTGCCATCCACAAATCTCGTCACAGCACACCACCCTCACATCCAAGTCAAACAAATATACAGCCCATATACAGTCCATGTCTCAAAAACCAAAATCACATACCGACACGACTCCCTAACAGTTCACAAAACACGTAGCACATAACTCGAGTAAGATATAATCAAAACACAATTTTCAACCCACAAAATCATCATATCAGAAATCACAGTATGAAAGCACAAGCATAGAGAAAATATCATCATTCACAGTACGGACGCTAAGCCGAAAAGAGAGTCCTGAGTCATCTCACCTGACTCAATGGTCCGGGTATGCCCTTACCTGCAAATCTGCAATCAAAACCACACAAAACCATCACCAACGCCGAAACCGACACGAGAAACAGGCTCAGTAGCCTCAAATCGGACTCAAATCCCAAACCAGCCTCTGGCACGCATCTCGAGGCAACGTGACTAGTCGTTGAAACCTACGTGACTCACTAGCACTGAGCAAAACAACTTAACCACTCTCAACTTTATGGAACCAGCATCTACAAACCTCGAACCGCAGCGAACCGACCTCTAAAACCCACGAACCAGCTTAGCCTGGTTCAAAATTACATCCAACTCAACTCAAATGGCCACGAAACCCTCAAAATCGGATTCAGAAGACCCAAAAACCCTAGGAACCACTATGAACCGGCCAAAAATGGCTCAACCAACTCCGAACCGGGTCAAAAACCCTAATCCTAAGTATCGACACGCAAACCGAGACCGATTCACCTTGAACCGGGTAGCCAAAATTTCTCGAACCCACTTGGTCTGATAGCCCTCATCCCCCCGAACCCAGAACCGGTCCAACCTCCCAAATCCAAGTCAAAATGGCCACTGAACCCGCCGGTCAAAGCCCCTGGCCGGTTCAGTCAAACCCTTCCCTTTTTTTTTTGTTTTTTTGGCTTGAGCCGCAGCTCGGCTTGAGCCGCTAGCCTAGCGGCTCGGCTCGGCTCAGCTGTGGCTCGGCCACACTTGGGCCAGCCCAACCCTACGCTGGGCCCAGCCCACCTTACTCGAGCCTCCCCCCCGCCCAAGCCCAACACACTTTTTTTTTTTTTTTTTGTCTGGCCCGCGTCCAGCCAGGCCGCCCCGCCCACAACAGGACCCTGACCTAATCCGGGTCCTTCCTTCTTTGCCTGAAGACCCGGGCATCCCAACCCCGTTGCAGGAAATCCGGGTCTGCAATGACCCGGATGAAAAATCGAAGAAAAAACTCAGGAAACCTCACTCACCTCGGCCAATCTCCAACCCAGATCGAAGCTTCCACCTCGGCCGAGCCTCACCAAACCGATTGATCGGAGTGAAGTTGATCCAAAAGCCGAAAAAACCCAAGATGAACCGTCGGCCGCCCGTGCTCCCGTCGACTGGAAGAACTCCAGAATTCTTCCTCTCCCTTGCTCGAAACTCCCGATTGAAAGGGGGGTTTGGTTGCCCTTTCAAAAACATGCAATAACATGCCAAAAGCTGAATGAATCATGGCACGACGTAGCTAGATTGAACAAGAACAGTATTCGGTCATTGTTCATGACAGAAATTTCTATCAAATTGCAACCCAGTCCTTCAACTTTGGTTCCTCTTCAAACAGGTCCCTGACAATTTTCACTTTAGCCCTTCAAATTTTAAATTCTGCAATTAGGTCCTCCACTTTAAATAATTTAAAAACTGGGTCATTACAAAACAACTCTTACAAATAGCCACTTGAGAATAATTAATTTACCAAACGATGATGGGGCCAAGGCTTTGTCAGAAAAATTGAGATAAGTCTATTCAATATGCGAGACAAAGGTATACACCACACCAAACAGATATTATTTTCATACGAGGCGTTAAATTTGACCATGTGTTAAAAAAATATCAGCTTCATTTAAATTTATTAAAAAATACAGGGTTAAATAAATTGAATAAAATTAATTTTATTATTATTATTGTAAAATAATTATAATTTAATAAAATTTAAAATATTTTAATAATAGTGTTCAATACAAATGAAAATATAAACTCAAATTATTTCTTTAGTTGTTAATTATGAAAACGGTTAATAAAATTGTTTCATTAAATTAAAAAGTTTAATTAAACGGTCGCATCAAATACACCGACCTGATTGTTGGTAATAAGCACACGTAAGCATCTTCCTAGACGAGCGCGGACGGTGATTGCGTGGATGCTTTATGTTCACAAGTTTGTAATTCAAGGCTTGTCAATCTGTCAGTCCGTGCTTACCCGCCTCCCTCCACGGCACGGCTGGCTACTGGTTACCCCACTCCAACGATTTTATAATTAAGAAAATAAATTTATATAGTATTAAAATTTTAAAAATATATTTAAACATTGTAAATAGCAAAAATAAAAATATAACCACGTTTATAATAACATATTTCAATTAATCCATTTAATAAGTTGAATTCAGAAATTATCCGTCAACCTCGACGCATCAATTCTGTTTCCGGTTCACATCATTTACAATCGAACTAACAATTCTCTTCCTGGCCATTTTTTCCCTGTGGCCCCTACCCCAATGGCCACATCACCTAACAACCGAGAGTTCCCATTTGTTCGTGGTTTCTCGCATTCATGCTCTGTGTGAATTCATTTTTATGTGGTTGTACAAACACATTCTATTTCTCCTATATAAGGGCCAGAGGGCTACTGGTTTTCTTCCCTGCCTTTTCTGTTGAAGTCTCTTCCTTCTATTTCTTCTTGTGGGGATCAGGTCTTAGAGTAGTAGCCAGGGGAGATGAAGAGCAAAACTTCGCCGGAGAAGCTCGACCGGAACGTGGTGGAGAGGAACCGGAGAATCCAAATGAAAGGCCTTTGCTTCAAGCTCGCTTCTCTCGTCCCTCGCCACTATTTCAAGCCCTCCAAGGCACGCACTCTCTCTCTCTCTCTCTCTCTCTGCCCCCAACTCACAAACACACACACACACACACAATGCATAGACACATTTAGACTCTGAGCTTTCCCCTCTCCAACTTTAGGTCTTCAATGCAAAAAGACAAAAAGACCAAAAGACAACGAAATGACTTTAATTTTCATGCACGGTGCATATGTGCTAACGTGTGTCTCTCTTATTCAAAGTTCTGGACTTTTGGGTTTCGGCTTTTGAAGTAAATTTTTAAGATAATAATAACAAGTACTCCTCGTTTTAACTTGCTGAGTTTTAAAAGTCCAAGACAAATGGATAAGCTATACTTGAAACTGATAAATTATTTAATAAGACAGTCATTTTAAATTTCATAATTTTTTAATAATTTTCAGGAGGCGGCATCACAGCAAGATCAACTTGAACAGGCTGCCAAGTATATTAGGCAGCTGAAGCAGAGGATTGAAGAGTTGAAGAAGATGAAGGCAGAAGCTAATAAAGGAAATGATTATACAGAAAGCAGCATGAATCATTACAGAGAAAAAATGAAAACGAAGCATTTGTGGTCCAGATTGTTACCAATGGTGGAGCTGAGAGACTTGGGTTCAAGCCTACAAGTGCTTTTTGTGAGTGGGTTGAAGAACTTTATGCTTCATGAAGTTATTAATATGCTTGAGGGCGAAGGAGCTGAAGTTGTCAATGCTAGCTTTTCCACTGTGGGTGATAAGGACTTCACCACTCTCCATGCAAAGGTGATTAATTATCTATGTCTATGTCATAAAATAGAGGTCTGTTTGTTTCACGAAAAGAAGTTGGGCCTTCAGAAAAATATTTGCAAGTTTATAAAAGAAACTTAATTTGAACTTTGCAGGTGAAAGTCCCCAGGGTTGGCGTGGATACTCAGAAGGTCCGCCAAAGATTGCATGAACTCCTTTGCTGACTCTCTCTCTCTCTCTCTCTCTCTCTCTCTCTATGCATGGCGGTGGGGGAGAAGTATTTTCAGTCTGAGTCTCAGTTACCCCCATGCATGAAGATGAAGACTGAAGAGCTTCACTCTGATGCAGTAGAAGGAACTTGAATTCCCATGCATCTTATTGGTTCCTCCAACCAACTAATTAATAATATACTACTAGGTTATCAACTTGTGTTTATGTTTTAAAAAAATTAAGTAAAAGAATGTATAGACTTCCTTCACTATTCTTAATTTGTAAAATATAAGGAGAATATTTATGTTATTTGAACATATATATGACTCAGTCCTTTGCATTTCATTGGCAAGTAAATTTAGTTAGACCTTTTATTTCTCAATTTAATTATTTCTTAATCCTTTTAGTACAAAAATTCTTTCTATATATCGGAAGGTCTAGACCACTATAAAGAATAAAATTTAAAATTTCTAATTATTTTTGATAATTTTAAAATCTTGATATGCTAAAAATAAAAATTTTTATAACAAAAACAACCTTCAATATCTTATCGAATAAGCCGTGATGGAATGAGTTCATCGCCGGCTGCCAAACGTTGGAAGCAATTCGAAGTAAACCACGAGGCCAAATCATCAAACACGTCAAACCCAACAAGCACGTGTTTATTTAGACCCGTCTCTTTGGTTTTCTTAAACCCGTCTTCTTATCTAAAAGTTAATATGGGACGGCAGGGGTTAACGTCGGGACCGCCGGCTTTCTCCTCATAATTTTTGCTTTTCACGTTAATTTGAAAAGTCCTGTCTAATTTGCCGTGTAACTTTTCCTTCTTGCGGTTTTTGGAATTCCGTGACTTCAAGCATCCGTCGCTTTAAAAAAACTTAAGTTTTGTTTGTTAAATCAAATATTATAATTTTTAATTTTAAGAAAAAATATATAAATAATTTTATCACCCTCACCATTAGTTTTATTGGTGTACTAATTCAAAATTTTATTCTATTATTGAAATAAAATAAAAATGAAATAATTTTTTAAAATTTTATTTTATCATTTTATATTTTTTTAGTCTTACTTTATTTCTTTATATATAAAAAATAAAATCTAAATTTATAGGAAATAAAAATTCTAAAATAATCAGAACTAATACAGTTAAGAAACTAAATAATAAACCCTACCAAAACAAAGCGATCCATTATAAATAAAAGTAATAATAAAATAAGTAAATAATAAGTAAAACCTATTTATTTTTTTAAAATAACATTTAATTTTAATAAACTGAAACTCAAAACAAATTTAAAATTAAAAGGGCAAATTGTGTGATCATATATAATCAGAAAAATAATTTACCATCCAATAGCCGCCAGGCAACTGGGTCGGGTCTGCTGTCAGTCATGTCTTGCTAGTTTTGTGCCAAGGCTATGGTGCCAGGTCTTTTTGTAGTTATAGTTGATACTGTACGTACACTCTTCTTATAATTATATTTAATATTAAATACACACTCATTAAAACAGTAAAATTAAAAACTTATAAATATATAATTTTATACATTAAAAAACTGTTAAATCTATATATCTAAAAATTATTGGACGTGCTAACATCAAATAAACTGTTGTTATCGAAGAATCAACGCGTGATGTGCACGTGGAAATAACAGAAAACCGTGGCCCACCATTGCCAATCAATTCAAACTAGTAAAAACGGAAGATTAGACGTTCGAGCGAATCAGACACCCCTCCCCACTTTGGTATCGCCTTTGCCTCTATAGCTTCGGCATCCGAGGCTGCTGCCAGGGCAGATATGGATCTCTAGGGTCGAAGGTTCGGAGAGAAGGTGCATGACAAACAAATACATGTCAAATTTTCTTTCTTAAAAAATTTAAAATTTTTTAAATCAATTTATTCGTTTATTTCCGCTAAATAAAATCTTGAACCGAGGCTTAGTCCCCGCCGTTCAGTCTATGGTTGAGGTGGGGCCAGATTAGATATCAGTTTGACTAAATCTCATCTGGGCATTAAATTGGTGATAGTGAAAGTGAAATAATTGGGGTGGTTTAGGTTCAGTTTCATTTTGAATATTATTCAAACTAAATTTAATATATTAATTTTATATTTTTTTAAATAGGATTGGTCTTTTTTCGTCAAAAATTGAATTAAATTAGACATGAGTGATGTCGGTTTGGTTTGATTAGTCAATCATTTTTTTTTCAAATAAAAATACATATTTTATTTAAAATAAAAATAAAAGAAAATAAAATCAAATATGAGAATTAGTTTTTGTATTAAACTTATATTTTTTAAGAGAAAAATTGAAACTAACCATAAATTAATGGGCTTATACGAGAAATGGTAGAAAATTATATATATATATATATATAAAATAAAAAATCAAAATAAATCAGTTTGATGCAGTTCGGTTTTTTGGGAGATAAAATTGAAAATTGAACCAAACTGATCGGTTCAACCACTCTCTAAACCTATATGAAAAATTGTAGAAAATTATATATATTAAATAAAAAATCAAAGTAGATTGGTTTGATTCAATTCAGTTTTTGAGGAGATAAAACCGAAAATCGAACTAAATCGATCGGTTCAACCACACCTTAAACTGAATTAAATCGATTTTTTTCAGTTTTAATTGGTTTTTGTTCAGTTTGGATCGGTGCAATTGGTTTAGTTTGGTTTTGACCACCCCTATGAAATATCTTCCCTCTAATTGGTTGAATTTATCTGTTTGTAAAAATTGGTTACAAAAATTTATACCCATGGATTGCCTCTTCTATTATCCACAAAAATGTAAAGGAGATAATTTAAGTTAGAACAATTTTTTAATGAAATATATCATTATATATATTATATATGTTGTGGCATTCATACGATATTTTAAAAGATATATTAGACTTGCGGAAATACCTAATTTTGAATTAAATTTATAAATATTTGATTGATTACTTTTTAAACCAATTTATATAAATCCAAAAGTAGAGTTTCGCTTTTCTTGCATTCCTAGCAATCGTTTGTCTTGACTCATAGGTTGCTATTGTCTTTTTCTGAAGAAGGCCAATTAAGACATCAAGTTTTAGAGGAATTTGGTCTCCTCAAAATATTTGAATTTTTGATTTGTATATCTCGAAAATTTTGTTTGAGAGTGAGTAAATAATAATTTTGGTTATTTGATTAAATTATATTTATGAAAGTGAATAATAAATAATAAATATTTAATATATTGATATATGTGTATATATATATGTATATATGTATTATGTACGTATATTTTTAGGATGAAAATGTAGTTTATTCTCCTAATATATTGTTATAATAACATTTGTCCCCTTAAATATAAAATGAGAGAGTCCCCTCCTAAAATTTGTAGTCAACAGTTAATAATGGGTAATACATTTGATATATTTGGTTAACTTATCATAACATCTCTTAGTCCAAACTTGTTGAAATAATAGTACAACTTGGAGGAAAAGTTGGGTGTCAAATAAGTTGATATAATCACTCTCATAATAAAATAATACAAAAACATAAAAGAAAAATAGGACAAAAACGTAAACGTTATACACTGTTCAACTTAAAAAAATTCAAAGCAAAACCTATTTTGACTTTTAAGATTAAAAAATTCCGTAAAATTATTAGGGAAATATGAGAAGACATATGTAAGATTAGTAAGAGACTAAATGGAGAATAACCCACTTCATAGAAAGAGTTTTACAACATCAATTTAAACTAATTTTTAAGATATTGGAATTTTAATGAATTGATTGATATTCTGTATAATTTGTTCTTCGTAAATATAGATAGTTAGGCTAGAACCCTTTTTTGTCAATCGAGGAATTTTTTATTTCTCTTCAAATTTGGGATTAAAACTTTGATCGTCATCTCATTGTATGAAAAATTTGCCACTCTTTTAATGTATGTGATTTAAATTTTACCTTTCTCATTAAAGATATACTTATTGTTTAGATATAAAACTATTATCTTATACTCTAGTAATTAGCAAAGTAAACTATCACAACTTGGGAAATTGCATCCGTGACCAATGTTAGGATAAGAATAAATTCTAACCCCACAGTCTTAAAAGATAACTTAGAAATTTACATATAACTCATGATTTAACTAAATCAAAAAAATTATATAAAATCAGAAACAAAATTTAAATTCAAATCTCATCTAAACAATCTATACATTAGCAAAAATCTTGTCTATAGTTAAATGAAGCCAATTAAAGAAATCCAAGAATACAAAAGTCTAACGGAAAAAAAGAAAATCAAATGACTAACTTATATATTCAAGCAAGAAAGACAGCAAGATCAATGGACTCCTCTCACGTAGTAAAACCCGATAGAATACAAGTTTTGAATATGAAAAATAATAAGGGATGAGTCGACAGACTCAGTGAATAATAACATGTATTTATGAAGACAAATGACAAGTATAACAGATGCAATAGATATTTTATAGAAAATAGAGTTTAACAGTTATATAGAATTTAGGGAGCTCATGATCTAGAACATAATAAAAATTAAAAATCAAGATGGTGACACTTAGTCTACTTGAAATCAGGACAACGACATTTTAATTTTCCGGTAATCAGATATACAGGTCTCCTATGTTAGCCTAACATAAAAGTATAGCACCACCCTTACTAGTTGGGGATATAGGTTAGAATGTACTTAGTCTAACGTTTACTGTCGTTAGTTATAATGTTCTAAAAATCTGAAACTTTCTTAAAATTGTTTTTCAAAAATAAATAGAAATAGTTTAACAAGATTTCTCATTTATAGATATAAACATAATCAAACATAAATAATCAATAATTTTTTCAAAATAATTTAAAAAATTACGTACGTGTCCCTTGTTAAGAATTTATGACAAATTTAATTCAATTTTCAAAAGTTAAGTATATCAGGTAAAAATCAGAATTTACAATAGATATGAAAAATAGTAAATACTCATAATTGCACATTATTACTCATAGAAATACAAAACTTAAGAATTCTGATTTTTAGTGACAAGGGCTTGAAGAGAACCATACAAAGAATTTAAAATCATAAAAATAATAAAATATCTTATTTTAGGTTTCTAATGCATCAAGAATCAAATAATTATAATTTCCTAATTAAAAACCTGAGTAACATTATAGATTTTCATTCCTGAACCCATATCAAAGTTACTAAAGTCTTGAATTAGTTAAATAAGTCTTGAACCGAGTAAAAAAGTCTTGAATTGATCTCATAAAATATAAAACTAGTTTGTTGAACCTTAAAATCATCAATTAAAGTGCTGAACTAGTCATGAACCAGCCACTAGAAGGTTGGACTGACCATAAGCCAGCCATTAGGCCACTGAACTAGCCTTAAACTAGCCTACAAAATACTGAACTAGCCTTTAATCGACCTATTATGCACTAAACCAGTCTTGTAATTTACTGAATTAGCTATTTATACACCGAACTGACCTTATTTATGTACAGAACCAGTCTAAAATCTACTAAATCAGACATAAAACACTTAGAAATCGGTTTTTAATACACTGAATTAGTCAATTATGTCACTGAATCGATGATTAAAAACCCTAATTCAATAGTTTAAGACTCAAACCATATGCATTAACCCTAAACTAACATTAATTTGGTTCGTTTAAGTGTTAAAATAACCTATTATGCATTGAACTGGAAGTGAACCAGTGGTAAACCCTTTGAATTGGCTAGTTTTCTAATTTTTCTATTTATTTATTTTCTAATTTGAATCCAAGATCTGGATTTGTTTCTGAAACCCATACTCGGATAGCTTGCCTGGTACAACCCATTCGGCCTAATCTACTAACCAGTCCTTAAGCCCAATTGATCAAGGGCCGACCCAATATTGCTCATGGCCCAATCTAAAAAAAAAAAAAAAAAAAACCAACCCAGTTTTGGGGAGCTAGGTCTTTGGCAAACTCGAACCCTAGTCAAGTCTGTCTTTTAGACTTGGCTTCTGCAACTACAAATCTCGACCTCCCTTTTAGTCTAATTTTAAGAAATTACCCCAAATTTCTTTAAAATCCTTGTAGATCAACTTTCGAAATGAATAGGCAACCACGAATGCTTCTTGAATTTGGCTTTTAAGCAGTTTAATTTGTAAAAGTTAAGCTTAGAAGGCTTCAGTAATGGCGGATGAATGGGTGGACCATAAACTGCAAAATTGACAAGGTTAGAAGATTGATTTTCAAAAATTGATTGAGGGCTTTCCATCTATGCCCCCAATCATACCTTATATAATAAATATTCTGAGATAATAGCTTCTGATTTGATCAAATTTGATAATCATAGTCACGAAAATCTGAAATTTTAAAGATAAACCCAAATCCAATTTTCTTATATTTACAATTTGACCCCCAACTCTCGATCATGTGCAATCTGGTCCATAACATTTCTAAGTATTTCAATTCAAGCCCCGAAAGTTTAATTTTTGTTCAATTGAGCTCTCTAATTTCCAATTAGACCCCTTAACTTCCTGTTTCTTTTAATTAGACTCCCAATTTTTTAAAATATCTTAAATAACCTCAAAATTTTGAGGTATTACAATCTTCCCTTTTAAAATAAATTCGGTCCCCGAATTTGAAATATCAGAATAATAGCTAAGCTTATGTTTCAAACAGATGGGGATACTATGCATACATCATTTCCTTAACTTCCTATGTTGCTTCTCCCTTTGAGTGATGTTTTAATAATACCTTCAAAAACGGAATCTCTTTGGACCTTAGCTTCTTGATCTGTTGGTCAATGATGGTCACATGTTCTTCTTCATAATTCAAGTCTACATCTAACCATATCTCCTGTAGTGCTACTACATGTGACGGATTGGGCAAGTACTTCTAGATCATAGATACATGGAAGGTGAGATGCACCACAAAAACTCTAGTGGAAAGGCTAATCGATAAGCCACCGTACCAACATGGTCCATAATCTCAAACAAGCCAATATATCATGGGCTAAGTTTTCCTTTCTTGCCAAATCTCATGACATATAACCTTTCCTTTCTTACCAAATCTCATAACACCCTTACAGGGTAAAACTTGTAAAAACACATGCTCTTCCACTGCATATATCAGCTCTCATTGATGCTGATCCACTTAGGTCTTCTATCTACTCTGAGTGGATAGTAGCCTTTATCTGATTAACTAAACCTTATCTATCACATCTTGTACCACGTCTAGTTATTGAAGTTTAGCTTCCCCAATCTCAAACCATCCTATCAAGGAGTTGCAACGTTGCCCAAATAATGCCGTGAAAGATGCCATGTAGATGCTCGACTGATAACTGTTATTATAAGCAAACTTTATTAGTGGCAAATACTGACTCCAATTACCGTCAAAATCCATGACACATACCTGCAATATGTCTTCTAGAATTTGAATTGTTCTCTTAGACTGTCCATCTATCTGAGGGAGAAAGCTATGCTTAAATCCAATTGGGTGCCTAAAGCCTCATGAAGGGCTCTCTAAAACCTAGACATGAACTGAGAACCTCGATCAAAGATAATAGACATAGGTACTCTATAACATCCCGACCCAAAGCTCCCATCATTTATTCTATGTTTTATTTTGTATAAGTATGTTTCGTAGGATGATTAGTAGCTTAAACTTAGTTTTAAAAATCCCTTAATCTTTGAGAGCAAGAAGGGTATTTTTGTAATTTCTTAAAAAATAAATAATAATAAAATAATAAAATAATAAAAATGATAAAATAATTAATTGCTGCCTGAATGCACTGCCTCAAATGGGAGGCAACAATTAAAAACTTTTCACTGCATAAGTCGAGCATAACTTGATGAAAACAAAGGAAAAGAAAGAGAAAAGAAAGCAGGGAGAATACGAGAGTTGGGAATCGAACGAAGGCAAAGAAATTTTAATCGAATTTTGAATAAGTTTTTCAACAATTTTTTTTTTGTATTTTCAATCCAGTCGTGTTTTAGTTTTATTTAATCAGTTTAGATTTTAGTTTAAGTGCTATTTTTACGGTGAGAAATCGAGGAATAAGTTCCACCAGTTTAGATTAATTTTATTAATTCGTTTTAATTTTGTTAGGAAGGTGACTTGTTAGTTTAGTAAAAATAAGGCCAAATTGACATTAGAAGTTGCCTCAACCCCTATCGACTCTTGTACAAATTATTTTTCATAAAAAAATAACTATAACCCTTTTATGAACGTGAGTATACCTAGTATATCTAGCTTAATGATGAGTATATATTAATATTTTGAGAATTTTTGAAGTACGTGTGTGGTGGAACTTTTGACCCAAAGTAGAAAGGGCATAAAACGACTTAATTATGAATACATTTCATAAATGTTTTAGCATATTCATGCATTCATACACAGTCTTAACATGTCGTTAATAACATATGTGGTTCTATTCTAGGAGGATGTACCGGCCAGTCAGCAAAGCCGATAGGATTGAGTATGACTGGACACGGTATCAACACAGGTGAATGGTCTTTCTCGTAAATTCAATATTTTTCTAAAATAACAAAGCTAACAATTTTCCTACAAATAAATGTGTTATTTCAAAACTAAAGGTTTTACCTTTTCAGAAATGCTCTTTAATTTATATGCTATGATTATTTTGCTAAGTGAAATGGAAATAAGAATCTTATTTTTACGTTGTATGTTACATGTATGAAAGTTTGCAATTCACCTGGATAATTCACTGGGTAGTCGCGTTACTGTAATAGTACTACATGATTCATTTGTCTAGTGGGACCTTATGACACCAACAAGCCATGTGTGTTCGTCCATAGGGGTGGTGTCCTATGGAATGAGTTTCATGGTTAGTAGCACCCAGTGGATTCTTCTTGGTATTATGTTTATGTCTACGTGCATGTTAGACCTAATGTTTATTTACGGAGCTGTTATGCTTTTACTTCCACCCTTTCTTTTACGACATTTTTGCTATTGTTGGATCTGCAAGTTCAACAAGTGAATTAACTTTATTTTTAAATTATAATTAGTGGATTTCTATCTCATAATGTGTTATTTGATATCAGTTATGCTAATTTTATGAATTGCTTTTATTTATAACATTATGCAACATATTCATATTTCACTAGTTTTAGTTGGAAGATCGTTCATTGGGATGCAAGTCTTACCACTTATTATTTTTCATGTTTCAGCAGTGGGGACCTCTAACTGTATCACATGCATACAACATAGCAGCATCTTGAGTCTAGAAAGGTTGGGCTCCACTCATGTCGATAGTAGCTAGCTTGGATTGTTGCTTGGGGAGTGAGAGCTAGGTAGTTGTATTGTATGTAGATTTTTCTTGGAAAAGAGAAGTTACGTTAAATAATTTTGTTTTTAGTTATGATAATGACTTAGTTCTCCTATTATGTTATGTCAAATTATATTGTGTTATTTACTTCTTTGGATGTGAGTTATATAGTTGACACAGCAGGTATGATAGTCAAATCAAATTTGGCTTTCTCCGGTAAATCTCGGGTATCAGAGGTTGGTAAACCCTATTCTACTGTCACATCTCGCTTGAGTTAAAGGATGGGATGTGACAATTAGTGGTATGAGAGCAATGTTAAGATCTTTAGGGAGTTAGTATTAGTAACTCTTATAGGAAAAGTTAGTCACATTTAGACCACATGTATTATATCACAAATGAATATTCTTTGATGTGTTATGTTGTATTAGGTATTTGTACCAACCATGGTAAACACTAGGAGGACCTTAGGTAATGTTTGTATTGGCTAGAGTAGGATCAATAGAGATAGAGTGGGCCGACCTCTTTAGGAGACATCTAGCATTTTATCCCTTGCCCTAATGGCAGCAAAGGCATCACACATGCATGATTCATTGGCACAACATCCCCTATGTGAAATACCTGCATCGTACCTCTAGTTCAACAACAACTAGCTGTTATGCAACCACCAGAGGTGGCTACAATAGCGACTTTGGCAGGAGGAACCATTGTGGCATCTACTTCCAATTTTCAGATACAAAGGTATGAAAAAGTAAAAATATTAGAAAAAGCTAAGAAATTGAAAGTCATAGAATTTGGAGGTACTACGGATCTATTACAGGCAGAGTTGTGGCTTAAAAAAATAGAAAGAATTTTCAATTTGATAAGTTGCACAGATAAAGAGAGAGTGTAGAATGTAGCCTTTCTTTTAAAAGGCCAAGCTGAGCAATGGTAGACATCTTACACCACTAGACAACCTAAAAGTAAGGTAATCACTTGGGAGGAATTTAAAACAAAATTTGATCGATAGTACTTCCTAGCCGTTTATTAAGACAAAAAGAATGAGGAGTTTTTAGATCTTAAACAAGGAAACATGTCAATGGCTGACTATGAGGCCAAATTTATTGAGTTTTCCAAGTTTTTCTTATCCTTGGTGACACAAGAAATAGAAAAGTGTAAATTATTTAAGCGGGGACTCAGGTTGGAAATCAAAGCAAAAACCCAGATGCAACCATATTCTGGTTTTGCAAGCCTAGTAGAATGTGCTTATAAGGCAGAGGACATTGAAAAGGACTTTGCTAGTCGGAGGCAAGAAAGACCCTAGAAACGAGCCATGGGAGGATCAACTAGTAAAGGTAACAGTCAGTATCAAAAGAGGCCTCCTCAGTCTGTAACATCTAGTAGGGGAGGAGAGGTATCAATGGTAGCAGAGACAAGGCTGACATATTTTTCTAGTCCAGGAGAGCAACGGCCCAGACTGAGACTGGAGTCAGTGGTACTACATGGTTAAGTTGCAAATGAAGGGCCAGCAGAAACCAGTGTTAGCAGGACTAATACTTCAATAATGAGCCCATTAAAGAATATTTAGCACTCTAGTGTTCTAAATGTGATAAATTTCACCCAAACGAGTGTCATCAAGGATTGGGGGTATGTTACTGATATGGTTAGCTAGGGCATATGCAAAAAGTATGCCCCATGGGAAAAGGGTCCTAGATAAGGGGAGGTAGTGCATAGGGTAGCAAGGCAAGGCTAGTATGAGTGGGTAGGGATCCACTCCAAACAGACAAAGGGCAGAAGCCCGAGTTTATGCTATGACAGGCCTAGAGGCTAGGGCAACGCTAGATGCAGTACTAGGTATGTTATTTATTTTTGACACTTATGCATATGTTTTAATAGACTTAGGTGACACATTCTTTTATCTCATCTTCATTTGTTGCATGAATTGGATTAAAAGCTGAACCTTTAGAATAACATATAACTATATCCACCCTAGTAGGGAGCATTGTGGGACATACATATAGAAAATGTAAAGTGTATGTGGTAGACACTAAGTTGATGGCAGACTTACTCCCTTTAGAGATGTATAATTTTGATGCTATTTTTGGGATAGATTGGTTGTCCATATACAAGGCTAAAGTAGACTATTTTAAAATGAGGTATTACTGCAACTAGGTGATGGAAGGAAAGTCTGTTTTGGGGGAGAAAGTTGTATACTCCCCACTTGTCTTATTTTAGCCATGACTACTCAGAGGCTACTAAAGAAAGGATGCAAAACTTATTTGTCTAACAATTTAGTCTGGTGCTAGCACTCATCGGCTACAAGATATCCCAGTAGTAAGGGAATTCCTTGATATTTTTTTAAAAGAGTTATCAAGATTACTACCGGATAGAGAAGTGGAGTTTGGAACCAAACTAGTACTAGGGACAGCCAATTTCTTGAGTCCTTATAGGATAGTGCCAACTAAATTAAAAGAATTAAAGACACAGCTTCAAGAACTGACTAATAAAGGCTATCTCAAACTGAATGTATCACCATGGGGAGTTTTGATTCTATGTGTGAAGAAGAAAGATGGGACGATGAGGCTGTGCATAGATTATAGACAGCTAAATAAGATAACTATCAAGAATAAATATTTGCTGCCAAGAATAGATGACTTGTTCGACCAACTCCAAGGTGCAAAAGTATTTTTTAAAATAGATTTGAGGTTAAGGTATCATCAATTGAAGATTAAATCTCAGGACATACCTAAGACTACTTTGAAGACGAGGTATGGACATTATGAGTTCTTGGTGATGCCATTTGGATTGACAAATGCTCCCACAACTTTCATGGATTTAATAAACAGAGTTTTCCAATCTTATCTATATAAATTTGTAGTAGTTTTTATTGATGATATTTTTATCTATTCTAAGACAAATGAGGAACATAAAGAGCACTTAAGGACAGTGTTAGAGATTTTACAGGAGAAGCAATTGTATGCCAAATTGAGCAAAAGTGAGTTCTAGAATGATAAGGTGATACTTTGGGGCATATAATATCAGCCAAGGGAGTATCAATTGATCCTCAAAAGATCAAGGCTATCATACGGTGGAAATCTCCCACTAATGCTACTGAGGTGAGAAGTTTCTTAGGATTAATTGGATACTATAGAAAGTTTGTAGAAATTTTTTTCATTTTGGCTTCTCCTCTGACTAAGTTATTAGAAAAAAAATTAAGTTTTGAATGGACTCAAGAGTGCCAATAGAATTTTAAAGAATTAAAGCAGAGACTAACCACTGCTCTAGTGTTGATACTCCCAATTAGTAGAAGGAAGTATGTGATTTATAGTGATGTCTCGTGGAATAGTTTAGGTTGTGTACTTATGCAAGAGGGCAAAGTTATTGCTTATACTTCTAGACAACTTAGACATCAAAAATTAAACTATCATACACATGACTTAGAACTAGTTGGTGTGGTGTTTTCTTTGAAAATTTGAAGGCATTACCTGTAAGGGGAGAAATGTCAAATCTACGTGGACCACAAGAGTTTAAAGTACATCATGACTTAGAAGAAATTGAATTTAAGGTAAAGATAGTGGATTGAACTTATTAAAAACTATGATCGCATCATCGAATACCACCTAGGGAAAGCAAATGTGGTTGCAGATGTACTCAGTAGGAAGTCTTCAATAGTATTTTATCTCACATCCGAACAATGCTACTACCCTTATTAATAGAGTTGAGATCTTTGAATACAGATTATCAGTTGGTAGTTGTGGAGCCTTACTAGCAGATTTTCGAGTAAGGCATACTTTATTAGAATAGATAAAAGAATTGTAAGTACAAGACCCTCAATTGAAGAAGACCTTGGACGAAGTGAAAAATAGAAAGTAAGGAGATTTCAGAATAAAAGAAGATGACACTTTATCATTCAGGGATTGGATATGTGTACCAAAGGTTGGAGAACCTAGAAATCAAATTTTAGAAGAAACACATAGTTCAGCCTATACCATGCACTCAGGGAGTACTAAGATGTACTGAAATTTGAAACAGAACTATTGGTGGAGTGGCATGTAAAAGGAAGTGATTGATTATGTATCTAAATGCTTAACGTGTCAATTGATCAAGGCTGAGCATCAAGAACTTGTTGGAAGATTGCAACCACTGCCTATCCCCGAATGGAAATAGGAGCACTTGAACATGGATTTTGTTATGGGATTACCAGCTACTAAAAAAGGAAACGATACTATTTGGGTTATAGTAGATTAGCTAATTAAGTTTGCTCATTTTATTTCTGTCAAGAATTCCTTCTCTTTAGACAAGTTAGCCAAATTTTAGTAGATAAAATTGTTAGCAAACATGGAGTTCCTGTATCCATTGTGTTAAATAAGGACCCTAGATTTACCTCCCGGTTTTGGTGAAGTCTACAAGAAGCTCTAGGGGCCAAGCTTAAGTTTAGTACGGCCTTTCATCCTCAGATAGATGAATAATTAGAAAGAACCATTCAAACTTTAGAAGATATACTTCATAATTGTATACTAGAATTTTCGGGTAGCTGGAACAAACATTTGCCTTTGATGGAGTTTGCTTATAATAATAACTTTCAATCTAGCATTGGTATGACTCTTTATGAAGCACTATATGGAAGAAAGTGTAGAACTCTGATCTATTGGGATGAAGAAAGAGAAAGAAAATTATTGGGGCCTGAAATTGTACAAGCCACTGTAGATCAAATTAAGTTAATTAGGACCGATTAAAGACGATCTAAGACAACAGAAAAGTTATTTTGACCCCAAACACAAGGATGTTCACTTTGAGGTTGGAGATAAGTGTTTTAAAAGTATTTCCATGAAAAAGTATATTAAGGTTTGGTAAGAAAGAGAAATTGTCCCCAAGATATGTTGGACCCTATGAGGTGATAAAAAGAATCGAGCTAGTCACTTATAAATTGGCATTGCCACCAGAATTGTTGCTGATTCATAATATTTTTTATGTTTCTTTGCTCATGAAGTACATATCAGATCCTTCTCACATCTTACAAGTCCAACCAATAGATCTCAAGAAAGATTTGCCTTATGATGAACATTCTATACAGATCTTGACTCAAAAAGTGAAACAGTAACGATCTAAAGAAGTTTCATTAGTGAAAGTTTTATGGAAAAACCAAGATCAAGAAGATATGACTTGGGAACGGAAGGAAGATATGAGGAAAAAATACCCCCATCTATTTGCTCCATAAGTATAGTTGAATTTCAAGGACAAAATTCTTTAAAGGAGGTAGATTTATAACATCCCAACCCATAACTCTCATCATGTACTCTATATTTTATTTTGCATAAGCATGTTTAGTGAGATGATTAGTGGCTTAAGCTTAGTTTAATCTTTGAAGGTAAAAAGGGTATTTTTGTAATTTTTTTAAAAAATAAATAATAATAAAATAATAAAATTGTAATGAAATAATAAAAATGATAAAATAATTAATTATTGCCTCAATGCACCACCTCAAATGGGAGGCACCAATTAAAAACTTGTCATTACATAAGTCGAACACAACTTGAAGAAAACAAAAGAAAAGAAAGAGAAAACAAAGTAGGAAGAAGATGGGAGTTGAGAACCGAACGAAGGCAAAGAAATTTTAATCGAATTTCGAGTAAGTTTTTCAACGATTTTTTTTTAGTATTTTCAATCTAGTCATATTCTAGTTTCATTTAATCGGTTTAAAATTTAATTTAATTATTTTTTTACAGTGAGAAATTGAGAAATAATTTCTACCAATTTAGATTAATTTTATTAATTCGTATTAATTTTGTTACAAAGGTGATTTAGTTAGTTTAGTAAAAAATAAGGCCAAATTGACATTAGAAGTTGCCTTAACCCCTTACTAACCCACGTACGAATTATTTTTCATAAAAAAATAACTATAAGCCCTTTTGTGAACATGAGCATTGTCACACCCCGCCCATCTAGTCATTTGGCGGGGCACGACAGATAGGATAACGGCCAACACCCATCGAACGGAGATACAGCAACATGCCAATTACTGAACCCCTTCTATCTAAACTCAACCTGTACTTGTAACAATATAAATAAACCTCCAACACAATATTTGTAAACCTAAAACTAATCCACAACTAATAGCAAGTGCTTTACTATCATCGCATATATGCAACATAATGTACCTCTAACAAAAGTATAAAACTGTCACCATCATCAACATCTTATAACCAAATGTCATGTATTATAATTCATTACACAAAAGATTACCACACAAAGTTTCACTGAAATTAACATAGCTACATCATTTCAAAAATAAGTCTAGCTATTACAAAATATACCCTCAACAATATTTGGCCGCCTCAACTAGTGAGCTGTGAAAGCACGTGCGGTAACGAGTGCGAGGGTATCAAAATATGTATGCTTGAAGTTGTAAAAATAAAAGTAAAAATAAAAATAATGAGAATAGAATTTTCAGTGAATAGCATATGAATGAACTTAGAGAAATAGAGAGGATTTCATATCTATAACATACAATTCCATTGTATAGAAACATTTATAAACAAGAATAGCATAAACAAGGAGGCTCATAGCAAATGCTTTCTATTTTGGTGCAGATCAAACATATCCATAGTCCATAATAAAGACATTAAGGAGTATATCAACAACTCACCTTTAACTCATAGTCATGCATAAGTAAAATAGTTTTGATCGGTGTGCACAACCGATAATCTCTAAGAGCAGTAAAACATTCAAAATATAAAATCATCCAAATGTGTCCGACGCTACTACACTGTGCAGCCTACACCATAGGTCACCACTCTATAGGCTAACATAGTCTATGGTGCTCTAAACTCCTTTGGGTCTAATGTTATGTACATAGGACTGCCACCTACCCTAAATGGCTGTCCGACATTTTAGTCTAAGTGTCGAACCATTGAAATCTCATGAAAATATTAAAATTCACATATATGATAAAAGCATAATATGAACACGGTTTCCATATTTTCATACCAATATACACTCATGCTTTCCAAACAGTTCATGTTTTCACATAAAACATACATTTAATTAAAAAGCTAAGTTTAGAGAATATGCCACTCACATAAGTAGATGGTTTAAGAATAGGGTCCTCGAGATGTAGGCTCGGGGTCTGCCTCAACTCTGCCTTCTTCCCATATACGTGGGATAAATATATGCAATGAGAATAACATCATATATACAAAGTGTAAATGCATGCTTATGTCCTAGATTATATGAATACAAACCCTTACTCTTTTTTCTCAGCGTTTGGGTTCAAACCAAACATGCCCTTAATCTCCAACCTTTGGGTTCAAACCAAACAAACCCTTAATCTCTCTCAACTTTTGGGTTCAAACCAAACATGCACTTAATCTCTCTATTTCAAATCACAACACAAGATTAAGATCCACAAAAAATCTTCCATAAGCATAGATTCACCCAAACATAGCAAAATCTAAAATTATTTTAGCTAAATCTACCAAAATCATGCAATATTTTCTATGAATGGGGTGAAATCCACCTCTTTCTCTCTCTCTGCAACACACAAACACTAACATAGACAAAAATCTACACCAATTAAAAGCTCTAAGATAGAGTAAATAAACTAGATGTACAAAAATTTTGAAGAATAAACCAAATAGTAGTGAGATCCCTTACATTTTTGTTTGTTTTTCTCCCTTTTCTCTTCTTTCTTCTCCTCACTCTCTTTCTCCAGGTTTTCATGCAGGAATGAGTCTTTTGGGAGACTTAGAATGGTTTTAGGGGGGGTTTAAAGAATAGGTCATGGGGCAAAAAGACCACGTTGCCCCTTTCCTTAATACCTCTCAACATTTTGCCTTTATAAATTTTTAGATCAATTTTGATTACCTTAAAATGTCACCAAAATTTTTGTGTTATAAATCTAAGAGTCCAAGAGGGTTTTGGAGTCTTTGAAGGGTTAAAAATCTCAAAATTTCAGAAAAATACGAAAAATCGTGATCTGGCGCTACAACGCACCCATTTTAGTGCCCAGCACGCTATAGCCTGGGCATGCCATGGTGGCCAAATTCCATAATGGTTGCATCATGTCTTGAAAAAGTCTTCAAAATATCGTTGCGTCAACTGGTGATACCCTGATCACAAGTCAATCTTAGGAAAGCACGTTGCCCCTTGTAACTAATCGAATAAATTGTCTATCTGGGGTAATGGATATTTTTTGTGCACAATTACTTTGTTGAGTTGTCAATAATCAATATACAGCCGCATACTTACATCATTCTTATTCATAAATATGACTGGAGCGCCACAAGAAGATGTGCTTAGACAAATGAAACTCTCACTCAGGCGATCTTATAATTGTTTTTTTAACTCCTTAAGTTCTATTGTATGGTAAGGCGGTATGGAGATCAGCTACGTGTTAGGAACTAAGTCAATGCAAAATTCAATTTCTTGTTCAGGAGGAATACTAGGCATGTCAATAGAAGACACATTGGCAAACTCTTTTGCAATTGAGACTTACTTGTCGGGTTCTGTAACTCGATTGTCTTTGATCAAAGCAAAGAATTCCTGACACCCTCTTAGTAACAAGCGCCTAGCCTTTACATAAGATATCACTCAAATCTCACTATCTTGGTACGACAATCCAAGGTGGCATAAGAAGAAGCCAACCAATCCATGCTTAAAATCACATCAAAGTTAGTAATGTTTAGTATAATCAGATTAGCTGTGAACTCCCTATCTATCACCCGAACTAAACAGGATTTACACATCTACATAACTAGAATAGGCTCCCCTATCAAGGTAGCCACAAGGAAAGGCTACTCCAAAATAATAGAAGGAAAGTTGAATCGAGTAACAAAATTTGGGGATACATATGAATGAGTGGAACCATGATTGAATAGTGCACATGCATCAAAGGAATATTGTAATCATACTTGTCACCACTATGTTAGACGCCTAAGCATCTTGCCTAGTCAAAGTGTATACGCATGCTTGTCCCCTCCCAGGCTAGTTTGTGTCCTTTACCCCCCCCCCCCCCAAAGCCTTGCCCTTGTGATTGAACTGGCTAATTAAGAATTGACTAAGTTGTTTTGTCGAATTGTCATGCTATCTGAGTGTCTAATTGTGGATAGCCCTTAATCTTATGTTTAAACTCACCGCATTGATAGCAAGCTCCGCTTTCCTTACAACACTATCCTTGATGTTAACTCCCCATAAAGATGACAGACGGGAGTATCACGAATACGTGGCGTAGAACTGTATTACTCGGACTGCACCACACTTTTATTCTCTGTAACCAATCCAAACAAAGTTATAGATAATAATCCAAAATGCCCTGACCTGGTCTATGAAGTGTGTTGATGGCTCTGAAATCTTGATCTTTTACTCACTTTGCCACTAAAGGATTCGAAAGTCTTGGCTTTCTTCTTTGTCTCTCTAATTGCTCTCTATTCAATTCCTCTTTTCTCAATGACTTGTGCAACATTTACAACCTCAACATATGTATACCTCCTCATATGAGTTGCTAAGACTCAAAATAGAGGCTTCACCAATTCCTTGAACTCTACCGCTAGCTTATTTCTCTTATTTTCTGTCAAGAATCTGTTCGTGAATGTAGTGACAAAATCCTCCCAGGTCATCGATGCTGCATCTCTAGATCTATTGGATAAAATGGTTTTATACCTTGATCAAGCTAGATCATGCAATCTGCAAGTAGCTAGTTCCACGCAACTAGGGCTGGAACACTCCATCACATCAAAGATAATTTCCACCTGATCAATGAATTGATGTGGATCCTCAATGGCATCTCGTCTAGAGAAAGTAGGTAGTTTAAATCCAAGGAAATCCTACACTTAGGTCTCTAGACTAGCCTTGTGTCATGATCGCTCTGAAGCTATTGCCACAATCCCGATATCTGCTGAAATCTCTGGCCTTCCTTATCTGTGACTGACTGATCTTTATGAGATCCTTACCCTGTACTCGTCTGAACTCCTTGTCCTATACCAAGAGAAATCTCCTAAACTCTTAGGCCAGCGTGCACCTAAGACGTCCTTGATCAACTAGCCTCCGATCAGGGCTACCATAGTCTGCTACGAACCAATCATGCTCGCCATCATAGTCTATTGCATATCCTAAATACTTTGCATGACTTCAACAACTCGGTTAGAGATATCAAAAGATCGTGCAACCTCTTCTGGTTCTGTCGACCTAACTCAAGTTCCACCCCGACCCTTTCCCCATGCTAGTGCGTAGGGTGGTATCTCACACTGAATTTAAGGGGAAGGCGATATTTCTGGTGGCGTCTTGGGAATAACTAATCCCTCCTCTCGAGATCATGAGTAGGATTCTCAAACAGAGCATCCATGTATAAAGAGATTTCAAAAAATATGAAATGACAAGAATAAGAATGAATGCAAGATCAGATTAACAATCAAAATTGGAAAGACTCCTAACTACTCTTCTATAGTGTCTCAATTATGAAAATGACCAGCTCATAATCATAATCGGGACCCTACAAATGAATGATTGCTCCATCAACCATAGAAAACCTATGCTCTGATACCAACATTATCACGACTTGGAAAATTGGATCCGTGACCACCGTAAGGCCAAAATAAATTCTAACCCTACAAGCCTAATAGATCACTCAAAAGTTTATAGATAATTCAAAATTTAATTAAACAAAAATATTATATAAAATCAAAAATGAAATTTAAATTTAAATCTAATCTAAATAATCTATACATCAGTAGAAAATCTTGTTTGTAGTCACATTGATCCAACTAAAGAAATTCGGGAATACAAAAGTCTAACAGAAAAACTGAAAATCAAATGACTAAATTATATAATCAAGTAAGAAAGAAAGTAAGATCAATAGATCCTTATCATGCAGCAAGACTCGACTAAATATCTAGCTCTGAATCTAAAAAATAATAAGGAGTGAGTTTACAAATCCAGTGAAAAATAATATGCATCTATGAGAATAAAGGACAAGTATAATAGATATAATAGATAGTTTACAAAAAACAGAGTTTAGTAATTATACAAAATTTAGGGAGCTTATGATCTAAAACATAATAGAAATCAGAAATCAAGACAGCAACACTTAGTTTGCCAGAAATCAGGACGACGATATCTTAGTCTGCCGGTAAATAGATAAACACGTGTGCCATGTCAGCCTAACATGAAAGTCTAGTACCACCCCTACTAACGGGGATATAGGTCAAACTACACTTAATTAAAACATAAAATCGATTTGTTAAACCTCAAAACTATCAATTAAAGTACTGAATCAATCATGAACTGGCCACTAAAGGGCTAAACCAGTTATGAACTAGCCATTAGAAGGCTAAATCGACCATGAACTAGCCTTTAAGTCACAGAACTAATTGTGAACTAGTCTATAAAGCACTGAACTGGGTCTAAACTAGCCTCTTATGTACCAAACCGATCTCATAACTCATTGGACTGATTGTTTATACATTGAACTAGCCTTATTTATGTATAAAACCGGTTTGAAACCCACTTAACCGGACACAAAACATTCAAAACTAATCTTTAATTAATTGAACCAATCAATTGTGCCATTGAATTGGTGAATAAAAACCCTATTTCAATGGTTTGAGGCTTAAATCTGATGTATTAACCCTAAACTAGCATTAACCCTATTGGTTTAAGT
Source organism: Thlaspi arvense (assembly GCA_911865555.2). NCBI lineage: Eukaryota > Viridiplantae > Streptophyta > Magnoliopsida > Brassicales > Brassicaceae > Thlaspi > Thlaspi arvense. Next base: position 8,899 of record CAJVSB020000370.1, on the reverse strand, counting down.
ATTAAACTAATCTATTACGCCTTGAACTGGAAGTGAACCAGTGGTAAACCCCTTGAACTAGTTGGTTTTCCAATTTTTTTAGTTATTTATCTATTCATTTATTTATTTATTTTGTGATCTGGATCCAAGATCTGGATCGGTTTTTGAAACCATACCTGAATATCCTACCCAGTCCAACCCATTCGGCCTAATCCACTAACCAGCCCTTAGCCCAATTGATCAAGGGTTTGCCCAATGTGGCCCATGGCCCAACCAAAAAAATAAAAAATAAAATACCAGCCTAGTTTCGGGGAACCAAATCACTAGTAGAACCGAACCCTAGTCAAGTCTGTCTAAACCCGGCTTTTGCAACTAAGAAACCTCACCTTCCTTTCAATCTAATTTCAAGAAATTACCTCAAATTTCTTCAAAATCCTTGCAGATTGACTTTCGGAATGAACAGGCAACCATGAATGCTTCTTGAATCTGGCTTTTAAGCAGCTTAATTTGCAAAAATTAAACTTGAAAAGCTTTGGTAATGGCAAATAGATGGGCGGACTAAAAATTACGAAATTAACAAGGTTAGAAGATTGATTTTTAAAAATTGATTGAGGGCTTTTTATCTACACCCCCAGTCGTACCTTATATAGCAAAAATTCCTAGATAATAGCTTTGATTTAATTGAATTTGATAGTCCAAGTTGCGAAAAATCTGGAAGATTAAAGATAAACTCAAATCCAATTTTCTTATATTTACAATTTGACCACCTAACTCTTGATTATGTGTGATCTGGTCCCTAACATTTCTAAGTACTTCAATTCAAGCCCAAAAGTTTAATTTTTCAATTAAGCCCTCTAATTTCCAATTAGACCCCCTAACATCTTGTTTCTTTTAATTAGACCCTCACATTGTTTTAAATATCTTAATTAACCTTAAAAATTTGGGGTATTAGATAAACGATGCAATTAACCTAAAGAAATGGTAAAGGACAAGTAGTCTCATTTTATATTTTAGATTGATAAACTATATTTCATCAATTGTTTTATTACTAAAGTATTATTTAAATTTTTTAAAAAAATTATTTATTATAGGAGGTTTAGTCAAACCTAGGGGTGTTCAAAACTGAATCGGACCGATTGGACCGAACCAACCAAAACCAAACCGACCAAAAACTGAACAAAACTGAAAAGATTGGGTTTAATTCGGTTTTTAGGGCTCTAAAATTGATTGGTTCGATTCAGTTTGGGTTTTGGCATGAACCAAAACCAAACCGAACCAAACCGATTTCTTAACACCCGTATATGTTATATAGGTATAAGGAGAAAAAAACCCTAACCCTAAATTAAGTTTCGCCGCTGTCTCTCTCTCTAACACCTCTTTCCTCTCTCGCGATTGCAGCAGGGTGGACCTCGTCTTCACTCGTTTGACGGACGAATCTTCTCCTCGCACTCGCATAGCAAGTTAGATTTTTTTGAATCTCTTCCTAATTCCTCTTCTTCTTCATCAGTTCTTCTTCTTTTCATTTTTTTTCTCATTGATTTGTGTCTATCTCTCTGCACCCTCTTTCTCTCTCGCACAGCATAGCAGACGACGGATCTTCATCTCCTCGCACTCGCACAAGATTCCACATTCCTCGTCTCTGTTGTTCCCATCCTTCTATCGATCGCGGCTTACTTGCTAACTATCCAAAACCCCCGTCGGTCTAATGAGGCCAGAGGTAACTAACCCTGACTCTATGTTCACACGCCAACAAATCCATGTTGATTCATGATTATAAACAAAACTGCACTTTCAACTGGCTCTACACCGTATAGCTGAATATGAACTTGTGTATCTTTTTTTCTATTCATTTACGAGTGGCTCAATCTTCTTCTGTTGATATAACTTGGCCATCAATGATTGATTTGCCTATGTTTTTTTTTTCTTTTCTTTACCTAAAAATTAGTTAACTTATGAAATTCTTATTCAGAGTAGGAACTGATTAAACTTATCAAAAGTAACACAAATCAAATACTAAAAACCCTAATCAAATATAAGGGGGAGGAGGAGTTGATTGTCAAGTTTGTCGAGGACTTACTGTCATCTCTTCCATTTTGTCGTCACCTTCATTCCCTTTGTTCGATGTTGCCCTCATCCTTTTGTTGCTATTGACTAGGTATTCTTGCCATAGAAGTTAGGGTTAAAGGTCTGTTTCTTACATATGCCTCTACTGCCGACCCAAGACTCTATAGTTTGTCTTGCTCTATCGGTAGACTCTATTTATAAATTGTTCAGGTTAATCTAAATTAAAATAACCAAAAAATATCTCAAGCATATATTATCTGATATATTTGTTTACTAAATTTAGTTATCACAAACCCTATCTTATCTTTTATTTATCAGTTTAAATAATTTTATTATTACTCAAGTTGGATGTAGGCAGGATTTTGGGGAGGACTAGAGAAATGTTAGCAACTTAAAAGAGGTTAGATTAGAGTTGGCTTAATGAAACTTGGGTCTTATTGAGGTTATTTCATTTTTCCTTTTTTTATGTGATTTAAATTCAGAAATTGCTGGTAGATAAATTAAATTGATAGATATTGTTGCTTTGATTATATTTAAATTTATCTTTGAATCTTCTTTTTAAAACTTATTAAAGTCCTAAGTTTGAAAATCGGGAATACCTTTATTGCCAGATGAAAAGAGGTTCTTCAAGGATCTCGTGACTCAAGTTTAACAAGATCACCAATAAAGGATACACAAAGTGGAAGATAATTGATTTATTAACAAGATCAAACTTTTTTTAGGCACTTCCTAATTTTTCCTTAGGTCTTTTGAGGTTATTTCATTTTTCCTTTTTTATGTGATTTAAATTCAAAAATTGCTGGTAGATAAATTAAATTGATAGATATTGTTGCTTTGATTGTATTTAAATTTATTTCTGAATTTCCTTTAAAAAACTTATTAAAATCCTGAGTTTGAAGATTAGGAAAACCTTTGCCACTAGATGAAAAGAGGTTTTTCAAGGATCTTGTGGCTCAGGTTTAACAAGATCACCAACAAAGGACACACAAAGTGGAAGATAATTGATTTATTAACAAGATCAAAATTTTTTTAACTTATTAATCTTTATGTACAAATTATATGAATAATTTCAGATTTTGTCTAGGTTGAATAGAAATGGAGGATGAAATGAACTCTGAAGAAGTACAAATGCTTATAGACCAAGAGGCTTTTATTGAGAAATACTCCCAAATAGAAGAGTCTAAGAATAAAGAAACGAAGATTCATATTCATCAAGAGAACTAAGTGGTGATGGTGCGAAACACTCTAAAAGGAGTAAAGGATGAAATTAACAAAGAAAAGAAAGGAGAAAGAGAAAAAGAAAGTTAATGAATCTATAGATGAAGGTAAGATAAACCTTCTAGAGCTAAATCTTGGATTTGGCAATATTTTACTCAAATAAAAAATCATGATCCCAATTGGCCTAGGGCAGCATGTAATTGGTGTGGGGTGGATTATGCTTGTCATAAAAAAAGAAATGGGACAAAAAAACATGGCTGTTCATTTAGAAGAAAAGTGTCCTAAATTTCCTAGGAAATTACTAGATCGCAAGCAAACTGTTCTTTTTTTCAGCCAAGAAGAAAACAGGAAGGGGAATGGGGTGGTAGCAATTTAACTGCTCTATCTTTTGACGTTGATGCTTGTAGACAAGCTCCTGCTAAGGTGAGTATTGTGGATGAATTGCCCTTTAAGCATGTAGAGGGTGAGGGATTCCGTTATTTCATGAGTGTTGTGCAACCATTGTTTCCAATTCCTTCAAAAATAACAATGACTAGAGATTGTTACAAGCTTTTCATGCTTGAGAAGAAGAGGTTGAAGGCTGTTTTCGGTGGAGGAACCCAAAGTATTTGTTTGACTACTAATTGTTGGACTTCCAGACAAAATCTAAACTATCTTTGCCTTACTGTGCATTTCATTAATAGTGATTGGAAGTTGCATAAGAGAATTTTGAATTTTTGTCAAATTGCTAGTCATAAAGGTGAGGTAATTGGTCAAAAAATCGAGAAATGTCTTGCTGAGTGGGAATTGAGAAGGTTTTTACAATTACAGTTGATAATACTAGTTCAAATGATGTTGCCATAACATACTTGAAAAAGCAAATAAATTATTGGAATGGGAATGTGATGCAAGGGAAATACATGCATGTTAGATGTTGTGCTCATATATTGAATCTTGTGGTGAATGATGGTTTGAAAGATATGCATGAATCAATCATTAGAATTAGGAGGGCTATTAGATATATGCGTGCTTCACTTGCCCGTTTACAAAAATTTTAAAAATATGCTAAACTTTCAAAGATTCAAGAGAAAAGCATGGTGCAATTGGATGTTCCCATAAGGTGGAACTCCACTTATCTTATGCTTGAAAGTGCTGTGAAATTTCAAAAAGTTTTTATGAAGATGGCTGAAAGAGATGCTCAATTTGTTATAGAATCAACGATTTCTCCTCCAACAACTAAAGATTGGGACAATGCACGTCATTTTGTTAAATGTTTGAAAATCTTTTATGATGATACTCTCAATGTCTCTAGTTCTTTATCTGTCACTTCATCTAATTACTTTAATGAGTTTTGTTTAATCATAAATACCTTGAAGAGGTGGTGTAAAAGTGAAGATGCACATTAAGAAGCATGGCTGAAAAAATGAAAGTAAAGCATGACAAGTATTGGGGTAACTTGAAAAATATGAACATGCTTATATTTATTGTAGTAGTGCTTGATCTTAGATATAAGATGAAATTTGTAGAATGGAGTTTTGGGAAAATCTTTGATAAAGAAGTATCTAAGAGTATGGTTAAAAAGGTGAAAGAAGTGATCAATAGCATGTATGGGAGATATAAGAATTTTCACAGCAATGTTGACAAATCCCAAATTGTTGGTGAACCTTTCATTTCAAATTTACTAGTGGATAAAGGTTCAATGGATGGAAAAAACTCATTTCTTATGGAGTTTGACATGGATATGAGTAGAGATGACAGCTTGGATAATAAATCTGAACCGGAACAATATTTTTTTGAGGCTAAAGAGAAGAATATGCCTAAGTTTGACATTCTTTGTTAGTGGAAGGTGAATTCCACTAGATTTCCAGTTCTTACACAAATGGTTAAAGATGTCTTGACTGTCCCAATGTCAACTGTTGCCTCGGAATCAGCTTTTAGCACCAAAGGTCGAGTTCTTGATCAATATAGGAGTTTTTTGACTCCAAGAACAGTGGAGGCACTTATTTGTTCCTAAAATTGGTTTCAGTCCAGCCCTTTGTCACTTGACATGGAAGAGGCTGTGGTTGATTTTGAGAAAGTGAAGATAGGTAACTAATTCATTAATCTGTTTATGGTTATTAATTTATAGGATTAGTACTTATTTTCTTCATAATTTTTCATGGTTAGATGAACTTGGGCCACTCAATGTCTCAGATGATGAGTATTGAATAATTACGATGTGAAATTTTTGGTGAGTGCTAATCCAAAATCCCTATGTAATTTAAATATATATCCTTACTTTATAGTGATATATTGTTTTGCTTGTTTTATAGTGCCGGAAATGGTGAACATGAAGAGAATGAAGAATCTGATGACATAAAGTTGTGGTCACATTTGCTTACAGAACCCTAGATTTGTGAAGCTAGCATTTATGATTTTCTCTATTTCAAAACTCTAGATTGTAAACCAACTTGGCAATATCAGTGTCGTAATATGTTTTATCTTACACTTTGGTGGGCTTTCATCTTTTTCCCACCATTGGTTAATTAAGAAGCTTTTGAACCTTGTTTATTTGTCAAATGAATTCTATTAGCATCTAGTTTTCATTAAGAAGAAAAAAAATATTTTTTTAAGTAAAACTAGAACCTTGGCAAGGCAAAATTATCTAATTGAATCTTTATGTCGTTTTGCTAGTATAATCTACCTGCAATTTCTTTACTTATATTTGCAGGTTGATGTCTTTTCGTTTAGTATTGTCCTGTGGGAGATTCTCACAGGTGAGGAGCCGTATGCAAACATGCAGTATGGTGCAATCATAGGTGAGATTTGTAATATTCTTCTTTTCTTGATCCTTCTGTTGTCTATTACTAAATATTTGTTAGATTGGTTCAACATTTTCTTAATCCAAAATTGATTATGAGTTCTAATGCAATATTGCTCACAGTAATATGTGTTTGTGGATATATTCCTGGAGTTTCTTTCTTTTGGGAAAAATTTTCCCTTTGTTATCTAAGGTTTTAGCATGTGTCTAGTACAATTGTTTTCATAATTTATTCTAGTTGCTGTATTACACCTCTGATCTAAGGTGCATGTTAATGGGAATTAGGAAAATGGTTTTGCTAGTTCTACTGCTTCTTCGTTTCTTCCTTACTTCCACTTGAGCATAAAAAATGCACATATTAAATAGCATGCCATAGCTCCATTTCCTGACCTTTGATAGCAGTCCACGGGCATGAATTGCATCTTAGACATCTGCTAACTAGTTTTGGTAGCAAACTAGTTGAATTGGTGATTCTATTTGTGACAGGCCTGCCTTCAGGATGATTTTTCATTCTTATATCTGATCTAAGGCTCTGTATCTCTTCTGTTGCTTGAGAAAGATAAATGATATATCTTACAGTATTGGCTCCAAAAAAGTTTTGAATCTTATTAACTTAAAAGTAACACTTGGTTTATATGGTCATTGTAGAATCTGACAATTAAGACAAGAAAAGGGATGCTGCTTGTCCTACACTGAAGGATTGAGACGTGTAACTTACATACTGCAAGAATGTGCAGTTGCTGCTGCTCTTCTAAAAGGGCACAACTGCATGGAACTCCTGTATGTTACTATGCTAGTAACTTGTTCCATCACTTTTCTTATGCTAGCATGCATGCGTGCAATTAGTCTTTTAGTATTTGCCATGGTTTTCAAATATTTGCTCAATTTAGCAGTTCAAGCATTTTATTAAGATTGACAAACCATGCCTTCAACCTTTCCATATTTTGTTGATTTAAGGACAGAGACATGAGCCACATACAAGAGGCAGTGCTATGATGATCAGACCAAGCCATCTCTATTGATGACATAACTATCTTAAAATCTTTAACATTTTTATCTATGCCAAAGTAACTTGGACTAGCACTTATTTTTATGTTTGCTTTAGCCAATCTAACTGTTATGGTGGAACTTAGTAACGCATACATGTTCTTGTGTGTTTTTATTTCTAAACTTCTTTGCCCCTTTTTGCAGTGTCCTCTAGTTCTGGAAGAGCGTGACAGTCCTTGACATCTCATGATAGCGCAGCATTAGTACTCACTACAGGATTTCTAGTTGACTTGAATTTGGATACTTCAACCCCTGGTCCCCTGATAGTTACCGCCCCCCTCCTGCACCTATCCTTTATGATGTTGGTTTTGGGACACTCGCAATCAGTAGAGAATGAACAACTTAGAGAAGCCACTAATGGCAGTAGTTTAAAAAATTTGTTAACGTGTGTGGATATTAAAGATTCAATTTGTAGAACTAATGCTGGCATATTTCTTACCTCCCAGAAAAAAAATTTGAATTTGAAATTCCTAAAAAAGTCACATTATCTTAATGTATCAGCAACTAAGGAAAAGGATGTTTGTCTTACTTGTCTTGAAGGTGGGCTACTTTCAAAGTTTAGCAGACCAAATATTATTATTGGTTAAGCGTGTAAAACAAACCAAACATGTTAGGTTAACCGAACCAAAACTGACTTAGGTCAGTTCAATTTGGTTTGGTTTTTTTTGGAGGGACTTGCATGTTCGGTTCGATTTGAAAAAGGTCCAAAACTAAACCGAATTAAACCTTTGAACACTCCTAGTCAAACCTCTTGTTTGAGGTGGAGGAGACATAACCTCATCCCTTTCGTGCATGAGATAAATCCACTCGGGGAAAGTGTCTCAGATACCCCAGGCGTGGCTCATGGCTTACTCTGCAAACAGAGGAATACATGAGAGTTGAATACAGTAAAATAAGAAATTAAAGATTTTGTTAAAATTGTGTGTTTGAAAATTTTTTAAAAAATAAATTATATGTTCTCTTCCTTGGAACAACAAGGGCCATTAAGTTTATTATTAACTTGTTGAAAAGATGAAACATAATAAATATATAGTTTTTAATTAAAAGTTGAATCAATTATAAGAAGAAGAATTAGGTTAAAAATTAAGATACGATCTAAAAAACTAAAACCTTTAATCAAATAGAATATAACAAAAGGCTTTCATAAAAACTTTTGTAAAATTGTATATATAATTTGGCCATCCGAGTACCAAACATGCCCTTTAGATTTTAGGAATTTTAGCACAATCAAAATGAAAAAATTTAATTCTTAAATTTTTAAACTTTAGAGATTGTTTGGATATTAGTTTCTCAGTTTTTTTATGAGTAAGAGAAAAATATAGATTTTGTTCTACATTAAAAAAATTTTAAAATTTTAAAATAGGAAGCCCCATTTAATTTTTGCAAAACAAGAATAAAGTCCAAGGTCCCTTTGATGGGCCTGGGTCATAATTGGGCTAGGCTTTTGTGTAAGACCCCAAATTTGAGGGTGTAATTAAAAGAAATAAGAATTTGGGGTACAATTGAAAAATTAAGGGGTTAAATTGAATGAAAGAGAACTTTTAGGGGTCTGAACACAATTAATTAAAATTGCTAGTGACTAGATCACATAAGGACAAGAAAACATGGACTAAATTGCAATCAACAAATGGATCCTAAACACATGGAACATTCAGATTTGCAAGTAAATAACCAAAAAAATTGCCATCAATCTTGAACATTTTTGTTAAAAATCTCTATATATCCTTGTGCAACAGAGAGTCAGGAGTAAAAGCCCTCACTTAGTTTTTTAGAAAATTAACTTTTAAGTTGATCAATTTCATTATTTTGAGT